>KK118204.1:0-16695 GCA_000611955.2 Stegodyphus mimosarum | reverse complement strand
AGATTTTATGTTGATTAATTCTTGCAAATGCACTCTCTTTTACATTTATTATCTATATGTCTCTAGATTATTTGAATTTAATTTGCCTAATAAATGATATCCATAAATGAACTATCTGTTTTACTTAGAGGGCTGAAAGCGGAGCTTATTGTTGTTATACTTACTAATTCTGACTGCACTCTAATGTATATATATATTTCCGCTCTCAAGTAAAATTCATCAACTACCTTACACATTTTATCTATCCGTCGTCTGTCTTCCGCTATCTGTGAACATTTATTAGTCCAAAGGGATATTAATCACGAACAGCGCTTTTATATTCTCTCATTATAATGCATTATTTCATTTTTCATTCAAATCTGTTGCCATTCGGCAAAATATAAGATCTTTCAGTTTTACTCAGTCTGTTTCTGATGAACAAACCAAAATATTTAAAAGAAATAGATGCAGTTTTTAATAATATTTTTTTTAATCTGATTCAATTAAATGAAAATGCATTTAATTTCTGATATGTCTAATTAAATTACTAAATATCTTTATAGAATTACATCATACATTTCTCGCTTTTCATATATACGGAAGATATATTATTTTACCATGTTAGCCTAAATGTATGTTCATCCAGTAACCTGTAAAACGTGTCGCTATTTCACCTTGGCCATCTCTACTGATATTCTCTGCTCGTAAACCATATTAAACTTGAAGAGTTCTATCTCCTTGAGAAGCATACACGAAGTTTAGACTCAAGATGGATGCAGGCACTTGTGGTGCTTACAAAACCAGTCAGCTTTTACGGCTAACTCTAAAAGCAATGAATTCAAATTAAAACTAAATTAGATCTTAAAAAAAAAGCCAAAAGCTACACAGAAATGATTGACGCGCAAGTTGACTGAAACCTATACCGGCGTGATAAGCAGTATTGGCAAAAATAAAGTAAGTTGGAGATAGAATTTTAATTAGTAACGTGGCCTTTAGTAGCCGGAACACGCTCTGATTAAACAATCTAAAACCTTCCTATAATAATATGTCTTTCTACCTCATTTGAACACGCGCGAACTACATTTAGCATTCTGGCAGGAAAACGGAAAGGTAGAATGGATGGGGGAGCGTTAATACCTGAACCTTTACACATTTATTTTAAAATTTAAATTAATTTATGCAATTTACTTTTAAAATGCGGGGAAGAAATATTTTAATGTTTACCAATTTCTAAGCACCCAGGGAGTTATAAACAAAATCCCAGGAAATCATCTATGATATTAAAATCAATTCACGTCTGTCTGTTCGTTTGTTTGTAATATCATCTTCTCCGGAACGGCGACGAGTTGAGTTTCGAGAGAGATACATCCCCCCCCGTATTCCAAAAATTCGTCGGGAGCTATTTCGACCATTATCATAGTCGTGCGAATTTAATCATCTAAGATGTTAATTAAAAACTCCGAAAACGTTAATTTTCCTACTCATTTTTCCGAGTGGCAACAGTCTCGCGCGCTTGAGATAAAAATCTGCTTTATTTCGAAAAGTGTTGACAGTACTTGCTTTCTAATCAGAGAGTTTGTTATTAAAAATGTGTACGTTTTACAAAATATGAAATAAAAATAGCATTGCCAAACATTAAATATGTTATTATTATATAAGGTCGTAATCTGACTTTGAAGAAAGCACGCGATTGCAGGTGATGTCATTGTATGTCGAAAATGTTTCATTAATGTCAACATTTTAAACAAATAAGCTGCTGTTTGCAAGGTTTTTGTTTCAGTTAGGGATAACTGACGCGATTTGTTATTGCCAGGTTATTATTATTTTTTTTTTTTGTTATTGAGAAAAAGTTGTTGTTAGTTTAAATTTAAATCATGACTATACCTATACGTATTAAGCTAAAGTGTCAAAAGTTTTTGTTTTCTCGTTTGGCAGCAAAAACATTATTTACGAATTGGTTGTTGCTTGCAAAGAATGAACTAAATTCATTCATAGTGAAATGTTCTTATACATTTTCATTTCAGATGTGCGGAGAACTTATAAATTTTGCTTTTACCGAAGCCCGCTTATCTGGGGGGGAACGCAAATATATTATCATTTATTTTTCTTGATCTGTACTTAGTTTTTCATCAACAATGGTATTTCTATGAATAGTTTTTGTGACTGTTTTAAGCCATTTTATGAAAGATCCTAAACTTCAAAAGTCTGACTAGGTGGTAATTAGAGATTCCATCATTTTCTTATAAAATGCGTTTTGGTTTATATGTCCATGTAAAAGTATAAGAATTAGAAAAAATATGTTCCCACTAATTATCTGTAGAGATCTTAGCAAATTAGTTCCACTTATTTCAGTCCTTTTTGCTTATGTCTGAATCTATTTCAGTTATTTCTTTAATTCTGCCAAATTTTTGCTATGCGTCAACTACCTTCATTCTACCTCTAAAGTGCTTTTACTTGTTTTGAAATTTACTTTGTTATTTATTGTATAAATTGAAAAAAATGCGTTTTTACTCCGCCTTCTTAGTAGTTATTTTTTTTCATTCTTAGTTGAATATATTTTCTAATAACGCATTCTAGGGAGAGGTTTATTTTGAAAATAATTTTACTTTAATGAGTTAAGTGAATTTTATACATATTAAAAATATACCAAAAAGACCATCGAAAAATGATGTTTATGTATGGATAATATAGTAATTATTCAGTAAGGTATAGTATTTTTGCAACTGATTTATCAGATTTCGTAAGCATATATTTTTTCATGGTCTGATTGGAATATTAAGAAGCAGTGTTTAAATCTAGTGTGGTTAATTATTTTAATTTGTGAAATATATTAAAATAATGTCGTTGGTATTAATTATAGTTCATTAACGTTGATTACTTTATTCTCCTTTATTTCTCTATCGTTCTCTCTTGAAAAATTTTCAGACAATTAAGAATACGCCTCAAATGATTAATGTTTACATGAAAATACCCGGGAATTATACGTTACACTTTCACTAAGAAAGAACTTTCTTTGGCAGAAGCAACATTATCTATGATATTGTTGCGTAGATGAAGGGATTATACAAATGAACAGGCAAGTACTCAAGTCTAAACTCAAGACTTTATTAATTCGAACTGAATGAAGATCTATTCATATACTTCAGCTCATGAGCATGCTGGAACATTCTAAACTCGAATGTTCTGGAACATAAAGAAAACAGATTAATAAGAAGGAAATTTACATAAAAATCGATTATGAGGCATCTTGCCTTTGATAGGTTTCGAACCCGGGTCCTCCGGCTCTTGAGTCCTGTGTCTTCTCCACTAAGTTATAAGGAGCTCAATCGAGACGAGCAATTTTTGCTACAATATGCCCACGCTAAGGATAAATTAGTGTTTAAATAGATATTGTTCGACTAATTAAAGTCGTACGAAGCTGGCAATGGTCGAAATGGCTTTTCATGCTCCCCGCCATTTCGGAGAACATGATATATCATAATGTTGCTCATATTTCTATTGAAAGCGTAAAGTATAATTCCCGGGTATTTTCATATAAATATTTAACATTTGATGCATCTTAATATTTATTTTAGGTGTGTTCTTAATTACTTCAAAATTTTTGAAGAGAGAACGATAGAGAAATAAAGGAGAATAAAGTAATCAACATTAATGAACTTAATTGATACTAGAAAAATTATTCTAATATATTGTTACAGATTTTGTATTTATTAGCTATTTTTATCAGAATTATAATTAAAATTATTTTATATGCCAGTGCAATGAAGCACCAGACATATTTTAAGAGAAAGTTAACGCCGGAAAAGTAAAAATACAGGAGCACGTGCATTTAACATTTAATAAATAAATATCTAAAAATTTATATTTAAATTGAATAAAGGTACTTGATTACTGTGTTAGCTGTAACCGTAATTCTACTCTTTTGCTTTCCAGAAATCTCGAGAAACAGAAATTACCAAAACTTTCTCGCTACCGATTAAAAAGCCTTAAAAACCCGGAGAAAAACATCTGAGATTATTTGTTGTTTAGTGATTTGTTGTTGCTGACTGTAGAGAATTCGCGGCAACATTGGATTAGCTTTCTCTTTGCTTTGGTTGCATTTTAACGTTTTCAGTAATTTAAAGGAGAGCTACTGATTATATTTCATGATATTTTGATATTGTACGAATATATCTGAGGAAAATTGCAGTGTTTGGTTATATTTCTTGCGATAAGAATAAATTTTATTAACCTTTTATCGGTCTTGTGCATTCAAGTATAATTAGTTTGGGTACTAAATTCCATATGGTTAGGTTAATGTTACTTGATTATTTTGATATAGAAAAGCATAATAGGTTTATCAGCCTAAATGACAAATTCTCATCATTCGAAATTCAACTCTGAACATTTTATAATTACCCAGGTACTTATACTGCAGTCCTTTAAACTTAATTTATTTTTTAAATTCTTTTTCATAGAAAATATTGTAAAATATAAGTACGTTATCATACTCTTAACTCTAGGGGAAAAGTCTAAATAAGGTAGACAAAAAAAGTGGCTATTATATTTCCCGATTCCCTTAAAATAGATTACGAAAAGCGTTTTTATCTCCCATTTCTTAAGAAATCAAAAGAAAGTATGCCTCTTAAATTTCTGAAACTATGTTTCTTAGAATCGTTAGCAATAGTTTTGCTTTCTTAACAAGATAAAAAAACTCATGCGATCACCACATGACTTTTTCGTAAGGCCTGTTAAATTATATGCATTTTTGCTGCCTCTGATTTAAACTTATTTCCTCGAATTTTAATAAAGATATATTTTTCATTCAATTAATTCGGTTCTCAGTTCCTGACAGCGCAAAAATGTATTATATAACCTCAAATTCTCTTTATAAAAATTAAAAAATACAGGAAAACATAAAACACCAGATTCAGTTAAGAAATTAAAAAAGCGAATTCCAAAATTAAAATTAGAGTTTCTACGCAAAAGCAAGCAATTCGGCGAGCGAGAAAGAAGTCAGTGCCCTAAACTGAAAGCTTGCTGTTGGTCTCGCTCGGCAAAAAGACATTGAAGATGCAGAAACTGACTTAATTCACTATTCTGCTAAATGCTAAATTTCAATTACTATAAACAAAATATTCCTGCTAAGTTAGGCTTAGTCGCACTTGAACAACTTTTAAATTATTGGTAATCCTACAACTATTGCATGCAGATTAATTAAAAGCATTAAAAACCTTAACTGGAACATAAGAACAACATAATTCAGTCATTTTTAAAACAAAAATGCACAATTTACCGAATATAAGAATAAATAAAACTGAGCTCACAGTCGAGTAATAGAGTGGGTATGTGTATATATATATATATATATATATATGTCTTTGGTGCGGCCGATTACAACCAAAAAGCGAGGTGCATAGCTGCATGTTATACCAGTTCTTTATACAGAATTTCAACGTTTTCGAATTATGCGAGATACATGCATACGTACAGACGTCACGAAAAATCTCTTCTAAATCCGTTTCAAATCCATTTTGTAATCCATTTCGATAACATGTGCCTTTTTTCTATCTTTACATACATATGTCACATAAAAACATCGTTAAATTGCATTCGATAACGGTCAAAATGGATATTTTCTTTGAAATACGATACCCAAAATTTTTCGCGATTACAATAATTCCTTTACTTCGTACAAGGAAGTACAAAACGAAATGATTGCAATGCGAGCAAAGGTAATTCTCGTATTGAAAGACAAAATGCACTGTTGGGATCATATGTTTTTTCTCGTACTCATTTTTGGAATGGAAGAAGTATCAAAACGTTTTAGAAGATATTTACATTCCTCATTGCTATGTCATTTATGGCAATTGTTTTTTTTTGTAGAATTTGGTGCCCCTTCGATTAGCGACAAATTTTGTTCAGTTTTGGCGATGAAACCCCATTTCTGGTTACCATGATTGTTTTAGCTTCGTGATTTTTTTTAAATGAAAATAAATCGATGTGTACATGGGAAAAGTTAAGGCAGTGTGCAATTCTGGAATTTTTTTAAGTGAAAATGGATCGATGTGCACATGGATAACGAGTTTGTGCAATTCCTTGACTTCTTATTTTGGTTTTGTGTAGCGGCCATCTTAAAATTGTGCCTTCCGACACCGATCTTGGCGTCAAAAAAGAATCGCCGAAGAAACGAAGGGTACCCAATTGTAAATTTTACCATTTTTTTAATACGGAAATGCCACAGCCTCCTCATCTGGAGGGCTTGCCTCTTAATATAGAATTAAAAAACGACTTTCCAGTGATTAATTCCTCAGCTGTTTTGCGGAATACAAAATACATTTCAGCTAACCTCATAAATTAAAAAAAATACTTTATTTTAACTCTCCTTTTCGCATGCCTTCGTGGTGTAACTGAAAGTATAACGGGCTTTCAAGAAATTCGGAGTTGCTGCCAAGCTGTTTAAAATTAAATCTAGTAATTTCCTACCTCTTTCCAATTTTCCTTTGATAATTCAGGACACAGTCTAACATCTAAAAGATTTGCTTAATTTAATAACTGGATGAAAAGCTGCTTTTGTACAGGATTTTCAATTACCGTTATAATTTTAGCGCCTTCCTCGCATGCCTTCGTGGAGTAGTGATCAGTACACTGGACGCGTAACCGAGAGGTCCGTGGTTGGATTCCCAGCAAAGGCATTGCTCATTTTTCATCTCTCCTGCTTCTAAATAACCTAATGTCTATACACTGGCACAAGAATTTAAAAGGTGGTGGATGATGATTCTCCACCACCGGGATTTGGCAATTGGGTCTCCAAAATCCCAGTCGCCCTTTAAAAGGGGGAATATATAAGCTATTTCTCCCGCCCTCTTCGCATATGCCTTCGTAGTGTAGTGGTCAGCACGCTCGACGCGTAACCGAGGGGTCCGTGGTTCGATTGCCGGCGAAGGGTTTGCCCATTTTTATGTCTCCTGCTTCGAAATAACCTAATGTCTTTACATCGTAATTAGCTTTAATTCTGTTTCATAGTTTTTATGTTTCTACGGGTATATTTTTACACTCTGTGAAAAGATTAAGTGCGTATAATTTTATAAATGTTACACATATTGGTATATGTTCTCATTTGCTAGCCTGAAATCATTGCAACAACTGTAATAATTTGCTATAGCTGAGCATTTTAGAGAGCAATTTTTTGGAGATTCTATAAATAATTATGAAAGCCTTTAGTGAGGAATGTTGCCATTTTTTATGTCAAATTAAAAAAAAAATAAAGAAGGAAATGAAAGAAGCATATCATTTTCGTCATTTGTTTCGTAAAGTAAAGGAATTGAATGCTTTGTAACTAGTTTACTATTAATGTTTTTTATATTTCTTCATCAGCATTAATGTGCAAGGATGCTTCATAAGCTTATCCAAACATTGAAACCAACAAAATACATTTCAGTCATTTCTGAAATGCTTCAGCAACACTATTACGCAATTTTTAAAAAAAGTGTTTGAAGTAACTTTTTAGATTCTCAGCATGACAGTTCTCGAGCTCCAAGTAACTTTTTTTAAGATCTTCAGCATGACAGTTGTCAAATTCTAAATACTCTAGCAAACGACACTCTCTAGCGACTGAATGTTTTCCCCAGGATTAAGGCTATGAGTGTTGCTTAACTATGTTATTTTCTCAGGCAGAAAAATACGTTTTCATTTAGCTCTTTCAAGATTTGCGATGCAATGCAATTTTAATCTGCGTTAATAAAATAATGTTTCGTGTTTCTCATGTCTCCAATTAAGCGATTTTAAGATAGAATATTGTAACTAGTGATATATCTCTTGCTTTTATTTTGGTTCAATGTTTCAATATTCTGTATTACATTTTGCAAACAAGATGAATATTATATAACATAAAATGCACTTCAGCAAATCATATTTATAAACGTTTCTGAGTAAGCAAGAAATTTACTTCATTTATTTTGGGTGAAAATTGTTCTTTGTTGTGTTTAAAGTTTACTTTGTAAGGTTTTAGTTTAATTAACAAAGTTTTATTTTAATTTAAATCTTTCTATCTCTTCTCATGTTTCAACTTCCCGTTAGCAGAAGCGCGCGTTTTCAGCGTTATGCTAATTTGAAGTGGAGCCAAGTGCTATTTAAGCAAGTGATAGAAACCTCTCAGTGTGAGAGTCTCAGATCACGGTCATTCTATTCGACGTTCGCCTGACAAGCTAGCAGTTAAATTCTAAGCCATAGTGCTTGCTACGTGGTTGCTTATTGAAATAAATCCAAGTGCGCTAGTATTACTAAATCTTGCTACGCACCATTTAGTTAGAGGCCATGAGGAGCAAAGAGTAATTTAATTTCTATTTAGCTTTAGTTTAAATTTAACTGATTGTTCATTTTAGACCTAAGTGTGGTCTTTACTTTCTGTATCCTTCCCGAGTTGGGAAGTAGTTGTAAATAATATTGATTTAATAAAAGAGGATTTTAAATCCCTTTCAAGTGCAGTTCTTCTACCACTTAATCACAGTATCTACAACCAGAACATAGCTGCATTCAGCTCCCTGTTCCAGATCAGGACTTAAAGACTTTTCAGCTGTTCACGAAGATGCTTGCCAATAATATGCACAGAACACTCAGTCCTGACAACTTTATTTTCTTAATAACTATTTGTATTTTGAAACAAGTCTTTCCTTTACCTTCTAGTTTCCCACCAATCCCTGCCAGAATGAGTTTTCAGGATTTCGATTTATGTAAATGAGGTAGAATCGAGTATTTAAGCTGAGGTGTGGGTCACTTCACTAATATTACAGCCTCATGTGATAAAGTAGTCACGCCCTCTTACACCTTGCATCTTGTCCTCCGAACACACTCATGTATTTCCTATACTTCCAGTGTCCTTAATATTTTAAGACAGCCCATATACAGCTTGTTATCTGTAAGCTACACACGGCAATAGTGGAAAAAGGAAAAGGTAACTTCATAGAGCGAAAGAAAACGTGTTCTGCCTTTCTACCACGTTGTTGCTGTTTGTTTGGACTTTCTGTTATTCGGCTATATTGTTACGTGCCTGTTAGTATTCGCCGGTGATTTTAAATAAACCCAGTTGTGTTAGTTAATTCTGTGCAGCTTCAGCTGGTTTCTTTTAATTAGTATTGTTGTTGTTGCTATCTTGTCCGTGAATTTCATGGAAGAATGGTTGCCATAACCTCAAAGAGATTGGCCTTTTATATCCATCATAATTTTTAATGAGAGCACCACGGGGAGGAGGATCCGCGAATCTCTCACCCCTCTTTCCTATCACATGAGAGGTGGTAGGCGAGAGGAGTATTCAGTCCTATTCGCCATATATTTAGAAAGCCCCCATGCCGCAAAGGCACTATGCATTAGTTTTGCATTTTCTATCTTGAGTTAAAGCTCAGTTGGAGGCCTACTGTAAGCCCGAGAAGAGGCTATCGTTTCATTTATTTTGAGTCGCACTGAAAGGTAATTCAACCCTTTCTTGAGTTCCTTGATTACAAAACTCAGCGAATAGTCGCTACCCAGTTCTTCAATATTCCAACTCTTAAGGAACTCAAAATTTAGTTCGGATATTACACATTAATTCATACAGATTCTGTTTCGAAGCAATAAAAAATCTTAAAATACTAATTAATTTTTGAAACGCCTTCTGTGTCATGACTTTATGTAGAAGTTTCCAGATACTTAATTAGAGTATTTAACATCTTTTTTTGGATTCACTTATGGGCATATTTTCGCAATGACTAAACTAATTAAACCAATGGCAGCAAACTTTAGAGGTAACGTTTCAATGCACTCAAACTGATCACGAGGCCATATTTATGAATATCATATATGTATTGCAAAATGTTTTACACACGTTTTGTATGAATATGTTTGATAATAATCAATCAACAGTAAACAGTGGCAATTATTCTTCTATTCCCATACCGTAATTAAAAGAGAAAAATGTATGCTCAACTCGCCTCAAAAATATTGCCTCAACTCGCCTTAATTTCGATTATCGGTTCGTAGTCCACTGTCAGATTTATTGATATTGAAGCATCGATAGTAGTAATTTTATTCACAAAAATGTACTGTCAAGCATATGCTAAATTGTTGCTTTACTGCCAAGTTACTGCCAAGATGGCAATGAATCGGCACCTCTAGGGTGCACACAAACAAAGGAAGGTCTCGTAACACTGGTAGTTCGTTTCGGGGTTCGAATGCTGGCTATATGGGCGTTTTTCATGGTTTTCCCCATGCGTAGCATGCACACGAGCCGGTTTCCTTTAGAAAGTTCTCCATGAAGGCAAATAGCCTTTGAGTGCTCTGCCATAAAACCAAACCAACCAGATGTATTCCTAATTGATCTCGTCATTTACATATTGAAGAACCCTTAAATTCATCCTTGTCAAAAAAGGCGATTTCTGTTCGAAATAGTGCTATGTAATAGAGAAATTGTTAAATAAATATAGAGGAGTTTCATTGAGAAGTAATTTAATATTAGCTGAAAGGCTGAAATGTGTTGTTTTAATAATTTTATCACCTACAAATTTCTGGCAAATATTTGTATAGCTCTTACTGCAAAATAATGACCAAAAAAAGTGAAAAAAGCCAAAGAGAAGGAAAAAAAATGTTAAGAAATCCAAGAAATCTGAATCATTTTTGTTAATATTAATTGTTGACACTAAATCATTCAAATTGCATCTACTGATGATAACGGAATCGATTCGTATCTTCACTGTGAACAACAATAACCAAAGAAAGAGATACAGACAATGTGTCTAGTGCAAGTCAAAAATTTAAAAAAAAAATGTGATAAACCTAAAGCGACATTATCATCACCTTACAACCAAATCATCAGACTGCCACTAAACACCAAAATGCTTTTTATATTTACGATAAAGATGCAGCCAAATGGGATATAAACGATTCCTATATCGAATAATTTCCTGTTGATAGATTCGATCAAAATAACGTAATTTATTTTCAGAAAACTTAGCGGATATCCTGATCCTCCCAATCCCTGAGTACTTTACACATTTACTCAACCTTTACTAATGGTGTAAATCCCAGTGACCGTGTTTTATGCATATGTATTTTTTTATATTTATGTCCGAAATTAATTGCGGGTTAAATTGACTTTGATTATTGTTATCGTAAATCAGACTCATGACACTACATACAGACTCATGATACTCAAACTACATACAGTAGATGAATAAGTGTAGCGTACAGTTATAAAATATATTCTCACTCAAAGGTATTGAAAGGGCTTTAAATCTCTATCACTCTATCACATAGTTTTATGCAATGCAGTGAATTCACCTGGGTTATTGCCCATTGGGTTCATATATATATTCTCTCATATTCTATACATAATTTTATGCGTCTTCAAGACATAATGCTTTTTATTCCAACATTTCATTCATTATAAAATAAATAGCTCTTGGTCAATTAAATATGAGATCAATTAAATGCGAGGTTAGATATTACGAAATGCCCAGCTCCGGTAAGATAGCTTCCCCCCCCCCAAAGAGGGTTTAGGATTGCCAGGAAGTGGCAATGAAAGGCAGGGTTGCCAGATTTGACCAGAAAACGCCCATTTGGCGACAAAATTGGAGATAAGTTATAGACTGAACGAAAACATTCTAGAACCAATTTTTTTCGGTCTTTCCAGAATGTTCCCGAAGATTGCTCAAAAGCTATAAATATCCTGCTGTACGCGGAGTAGCAGTTTATAGTGAAGAGTACCTTGAGTGTGTAGACTTCAGTGGTAGTGCTTTAAGTTCATAGATTAACTTGAGAGCGATTAACCGAGTCTGAAGTTGCACTTTACTGCTTTGCCGTGAAGCTGTCTTCACCATTACAGTCTGATAAGCCTAAAGGCTGTGTTGCTTATTATTTCAGCGCGTTTATCGTAGTTTTTCGACGACTATAAAGCGTCTTTGGAAGTGTCCTGTGTAATATTGGAGAATAATTTACGTTTTGATGCTTCTTCAAGTGTTGTCATGAATCATTCCAAATCCACGAATTCGTAGAACGCAACAATATCCGCGCCCACTGCCGTTCAGTCTTGCGATATTTGAAGCATTTTTGTTTAGATTACATATCTGAAATTAGAGCTAAGTTGTAGAATTCCGTCTAGGCTTTCGAGCAGCCTGAAGAATGATGAATACTTGTAGTTCAAATCCTGACGTCAGTCTCGTCGGCTAGTATTTTGCTTGGTTTCTCCGGTACAGTATGAATATGAGCCTCTTTGTTCTTGGGAAATCGCATCTAAGATCGCTAGACATTGTTAGTTCGACTATTTTTCACATCCCAACTAACATAATAATCATGTGCATCAACATTTTCATATCTTGTGGAACATGAGTATTAATTTCTCCACGAAGGCATATTTCTATTTAGAAAATTAACTCTTCCGTCCGCTCTGGCCCCAAAACAAATTCTTTCTAAAGATTCTTGACAAAGTCATTATTTATCTTACACAAATATCTTGCTTACTTAAAATCCACCAACAAAATCAAGCAACTGATTCAAGGGAAAGGTAGTTTGCAATCTCTCTTTTCAAATCAAAATTTAAATGTCATTAAACTTACAGAACAAAATATGCTAAACGTCCAGAACAGTCGTAAACTAAATGTTTCGCAAATAATTAGATAGACTCAGAAACTCAACTTTTATGAAACTGCAAATAACAGAAGGCGACAGTTTTGTCACTTTATAAATAATAATATATACAGAATAAACATAAGCTTAACTCATTTATTTATTTTCGCCTGGAAAGCAAACTTTTAAGCACATGTTATTATGATATTCATTTTGGAGAAATGTTGTGGAACAAAACGGAAGTGTGGACATCTGGTAGTTGTTTCAGATAGATAAAAAGAAAAAAAAAGACCAGTTTCTAAAATCACAGTAGATTTAATCTGGTGTTCATAAAACGAATTGCATATTTAATCCGATGAAATAAAAGTTATTTACAATGGTGTATGTTTACGTGATTAAATTCTGTTAATCAAATAATGTCAAAATAATCTGTATCTACTAGTGTTTAACACGATGTTTGTGGACTATTTTTACGTGATCAAATTCTGTATAAATAATGCCAAAATAATCTGTATCTGCTAGTGTTTAACACGATGTTTGTGGACTATTTGTACGTGATCAAATTCTGTATAAATAATGCCAATGTCAAATACTAAGTTGTAAAATACTAGTAGTTTAAACACATAAGGCAATGCGTTGTGTTATTTTAAATTTCGTTTCAACAACCCGAAGAGCCTTGCTACTAGTGAAACTATGTTGTGTAATCAGAAATTCAAGTAAACACATAAAATCAATAATACTAACTTAGTTTATTACTTTCCTTAAAACACTGATATCAAACAAATTTACTATCATAAATCATACTAGTCCCCGGGAACTACCTTATTTAATTTAGAAAGCAAATTGCTAAAGATTTATATACTTTCCACCAATACTGCAATCTTAGACAATAACCACTTCAATTTAAATACTATTGGTTAAGTAATAACTATTTTTATGAGTTAAGATACAAATTAAAATTTTCTATTTCATTTAACAGTTGTAAGGTTCTTACACCTTATTTATCCAAGAACAAGTGAAAATTCAAATAATTAAGTACAGAGTTAAGTAATTATAGTATTGCACCAAAAGAAAAAAAATTTAGATTTTTAACTAAAGCAATTTAAGACTGCTCACAAATTTCTTCAGATCTCAGTTAAATCAACAAATCCTCAAAGATATTAAAGATTTAAATTTTCTACTTTTCAAAATTTTTACAGCAAACATTTAAGGAAAAAAAGTTAAATTCTGATAATAACAGAATCTTTTAAAAATCCAAGAAATTTAAACCAGAAAATTTTGGATGAAAAAAAAATTAAGAATTTAAGTTAACATTAAAAGTTCAAAAAGAAAAACTTCTTAACTGATGGATGATGTGAATCTGGAGATGAGGGAACCCGACGGCAGCTTGGCGGAGACCGAACATTCGAAGAATACCCAGTACGCAGGAACTTGAAGTTTCATCGAGCCTTCTGTATTACGAACTTCAGAGCCATCAGGAAACTCAGGTCGGAACACAGGTAGCTTGACTTTTCTTTCTGTTCTTTTAAATTGAAGGGGCAAGTAAAGATCATCAGGTGGTAGAATTTACGCAGAATAACTTTCTTTCCATTTTGCAGGCCAGTTATTCCTTTTGTAGTTGAAGACGAAGCATGGAAATATATTTTTCTTTCATTATTTTTTTTACGTGATTTTCTATTGTAAAATTATTTCATTTTCATTTTTGAAGAACTATTTCAGTCAAGCTTAGAAGCCATGGAGTAAGAAGTGACAGGAGCCATAAGCCCCCGTTAAAAAAACAAATTCATCCTTTCTGTTGTAGCAGCAAGATGCCCAAGGCACCCGAGAAAATATCTTCTCGTCAGCCGAATGCAAAACGAAGACGTCCCAATAGCTTTTCAATCCCACCTGCACACGCTTTTTGTCAGGTCCGGACACTAGATATCGCCAAAACTCGCCACAAGGGTGAATAAAACCAAAAGTCTACCCCTCGAACAAACCCCTGCTAATATCGTCCAAAAATCGAGGAGTTGAACTGGAACAAAAATCCGAATCTCGCCAAGCCCGCCAAAAGAAGAACCAAGAATTCGACGTAGGCGTGGGAAAACCAGCAAACCTAGGCAACGGACAAAAATTCCTAAGCAAAGGCTTGGAAATCAACTGCAAAAGTGACGCTTTTCAATCCTTTCCCCCTCAACCAAAAAAAATACTCGAAGTGCAAAAATTCGTTGAATAATTAACTGTAACTTAAAAACTGTTTAAGCTAGAGACTTGAAAGTACTCTTAAATTAAAAGGCTAATTTTTCTGCATCCAATGATATAAGTTAAATGAGAATCAACCTAAGTTAAGTAATTTTAAATCAAGTTTATTACCTACGAAAGCACCTAATTCCATTGTCTGTTTCAACGCGTTTACGAGTAACCAGTGGAAGAGACGTACAAATCTTAAAGTACCAAAACCACTAATTAAAATTAAACCAAAGCAAATATAAATACAAGATATTAAATAAAATAACGTTGTGTAGCATAAATTTAGAATAATGAAAATTAATCTTAAGTCAAACTTAAATAATTAAGTGTTACATGAAAATTTGCTACACAACATCCCTCCCGTGATCGGGGAAAAATTTTTGGCAAGCCAAAAATTTTCCGACACACAGTCAATGGAAAAAGGTTTACAAAGTGTTCAATTATACGAAGTAGTAAGTAAGGTGTTGGTATAATCACTTGTCAATCACAGAAAAGGATACCAGGTATCATCATAATCAAATCCTACCATAAAAAAATGGTTAGCAAAAAAATATATATATAAACAACTGTATGTAAGAGGGTCAAGAAGTCTTCCTGGAGTACAACTAAATACAAATCAATCAAAAAGTGTTGGCAAGCAACAAGTGACACGCCCTGAAATAAAAACGTAAACAAATTGTAATCAACACGATACCCCCCATAAACAACTAAAGTGAAAAGTAAATAAACAAATACCACTAAGTATACGGGTGTTCGAAACCAAAACAAATCAAGAGCTAAAAGCGCTTGACACAAAACATAATGCAAACAGGCTACTAATTACCTGCAAAATCAATCACCAAATAAAAGTGACACTACAAACCCGAAAGAAAGTTTGTAAGGAAATGCCTACAGTATCAACCATAAATTCTCCCTAACAGTACACATAATTTCAATTCCCTAACGACTGGCACCCCAATATTAAAAGAGTGCAAAAGAATAACACTGCAACTGTACAGCGCAAACTAAACTACAAATCAATCCCTGGCAAAAATCAAATGAGTTGCATAATCTAAGGACAAGACAATCACCATGAAGGTGGGAAGAAAACCATCAAGTCAAAATTCTAACCTAAACAAGTCCCTGGTACCAAGAAATGGGACAACCAAAACAAAAAATTTTGAACTTAAAGAAGTGGAGACAACCCACAAGGACCAGCCCTGCAAAAACCTCCAAAAAAAAACAAACCAGGCTATTGAGACTAGAAGGTTAAATTCCAAGACAACATGATCACTACCTCACATGCCTAAACATGTAAAAACCCAAAAGCAACACTCGACCAAAGATAAACCAAGAATACTACACAACCATACTAAGTAATACAAAATTAGCTACATAGAATACAATTACCAATAAAATGACTACTACTACTACTGAATTTTATACAAATCAAATTACAGACTTTCGAACATGGCAAATCACTTTTTATACACGAAACCATGTGCATCCCTTGGCCTTAAATGATAAGGTGAATCGTGCGACAAATTCTGTACGTTGTCCGATGAAATTATGTCATCCCTCTGTAACGTGGGAAAATTTATTCTCTCAGGAACTCTCGTGAGCCTGTCCACGTGTATCGTCTGAATCTGAGCAGGATTTGAGATGGAAGCAATTTTATAGTTGACTTTAGTCACTTGCTCAATAACCCTGAAAGGTCCCTGATTCAACTTGGAGAGTTTTCTAGCCATACCAGGCTGAACTACAGGAGTGTATAAATACACCATATCTCCCACTTTTATCTCCTTATCATGCGAAATCTTTTCACGTGAAATTTCTTGTTTATCTGCAGCATCCGTTAAATTCTGATTTACCACTTTAAAAGCCTTTTGTAATCTCAAGACTAAATCTTTAGAATAGTTGTTTGTGTCATCATAG
>KK118203.1:197877-329074 GCA_000611955.2 Stegodyphus mimosarum | reverse complement strand
TGAAGCAAATCTAATTACAATTCTAAATAAATAGCCAAATAAATGTGGAATTCGTAACAATATCATTAACTAAATATCCAATGCCTACAAAAATCCAGTTCACCAATTAAAAACTATTTGGAGATAATATTTGCAAAACCATACTGAGAGCTGTGGTAAAGCAACTAGGAATGATTAGCTTTCAGAACGTTGTTCCTAATTATAGGTAACTAAGAAAGTTACGCTATCTAAAAAAGTTGCTTTTTAATTTATGAATTAAAATTGTATAATTTAGAATATTATTTTGTGTATTTTAATTTTAATTTATTATTCAACAGAAAAGTCAAAATGATAAAGAAATGACTAGTTCTGAATGCAAGAAAATTAATAAATTATCGCCTTTAGTTGGCACAATAACGGTAGATGTGACGTCAGGTTCCTTTCAAGGAATTCTGATCTGCTCTATGGTGCGATATTGCATTCATTTCATTTAAAATTCTTTTTTAATAATTTTGATTTTAAAATTATTCCATCGATCGATTTTTAAGACTCCCCAAGAATTAATAAATTAAATTAGTATTTCGAACAAACTTTGTCTAGAACAGCATTTTGCGACCTACTTGACGGTGCAATAGTCGAAATTCTCTGAAGAATAATTTTATCGCTAAGCAATAGTATTGCAAAAATTCTGGAAAAGATATTGCATCAATATTGCATCAATATTGCATAAAAAATCTTAAATCAAGTTTTGAAAATAAATCTTTGAGAAATAATAAATTGTCATAACAAATACGTATATGTGCCTGAATTTCGTGAAGGTAGCTTCGGTAGAAATGTATCAAAACTGAAGACATATTTTGACACAAATATCAAAGCACAGACACCTTTTTAAATAAAATAGTATAAAAATGACATAAAAAATTAACTTTTAGTTCAGTGAGGAAGTTCACATGAGGAGGCTCTTTTCGAGTATACCTTTCAAAAGTAAAAGAGATCTGCTCCTGTAAAATTGGCGGCGAGGAGGATGAATGCTGTGGCGACATAATATAGCTGAGGTGAAAATGCTAATGTGAAAAGTGAAAAATTAGATTATAAATAGAGTCAACTCCCGGTTAACACGTAAAGATTAATCAGGCTGCGGGTCAAGGGATCCTGTCTAAAAAAAGGAAAATTTATTTATTGTTTACCAAGGAAAATTACAATGATAAGCAATCCGTGTTAAAAAAAGCTCTCTACGGAAAATACAAAAACGAAACGAAATGTACGCGAGGTAACAGTAGTAACAGCAGACGATATGTATGGTATTTCAGAGCTGTATTTACGTACAAACGGTACATAATTTTAATTACACGTTGTGGAGTTTTTCTTGCGTAATATTAATTTAAATATTCTTCAGACACTGTTTTAGTGATAAGCCAATTATCGCTTCGTTTGAAGCATTGCAACAAAGGCTTAAAAAGGTTATAAGCAACCTTATTTAATCCTGAAACTAAACACTTGCGCTTACAAACAAAACTCCTACACAGGTGGATAGTACAGTAACAAAATTGAAATTTCAAATTAAGAGTATCGTAGTCAGAGACTGAACAAATTTTTCTTACTCAAACTGGCTCAAAACGTTAATTGCGCATTTTAATGTCGACTAGCGAATTGGCTAAAGCCTTACAATTCACTGGCAGAGCTAAGAGATAGAACCTAAACTGCAGGGTTCACAGCCAAGAGTTCTATATATAAAACATTCAATAGCCAGGACATAAATACACTTCCACCTAATTTGCATCCTGGCGAGGGCTAACGGAAAACAGAAATCAAAGTGTTTAAAAGTGAAATTAAATTAGTAAACGTTTAAATTCTAATAATAGGTTAATTAACGTAAAAAGTGATTTCTATACGAAAGCAAACAGCATATGCGTTTTGAAATTATAGAAAATCATAAATAATAAAAATACCGTCTAATAAACTCGATCTAATTTCTTTAAAAAGCTCTCCACAAACGCATCCAGTACTTCAGATAAATAGCCTAAATGTGTTTTGCCGTGATCTAATGTTAAATCCAAATCTCCAGTCAAGGATAGAAACAAAGACAAGAAAAGGGTCTGCTCAAGAGAATGAGCGATAAAGAGAAACATGTTTGGATACTGATTTAGTTTACATAACCAATGAACTATTCGAAAACATACATAAAATGGCGATGTTATTTTTGGTAGTTACACTGTGAGTTATTTATCCTTTGAACGGGTTGGCTGAATAGGTGTTGTCTTGGCTTTCTCCATGTGTAAAGCCGGTTTCTCTGAGCAAGTCCTCCACGAATGTATCACTCACCTTAGGTAGATAGCCCTAGTGTGCTTTGGCATAACAAAACCAAACCAAATCCTTTTAGCCTTTGTTTTGTAACTGTTCTCTGATATATCCTGATTTTTGAACTAAGCGTGGAACCCGTTATTACCCAGTTAATTGAGATTTGGCTGCACATCTAAAATTTAAATAAAAAATTAAGCTATAATAATAATAATAATAAAGGAATAGATCTAAATGTTTAACTCATTTTTGCACTAGGACTAGCGTTGTCTTTCAAACTTTTATTTTTCATTTTTAAAAAGGCCCAACAGACGCCACTTAAATAAGACGATTGAACACTGATATTTTTTGCACAGTTCAAATCCCGAACAACGGGCTAGCCATATGTCCATTTTCATGGTGTTTCCCATGCTTCACACTGATACGAACGATTTTACCGCAGGGAACCTCTAACTCTCAGTTTATCTCCATTATGTTATCATCAAATCTGATCAAACCAAGTTTAAAAATAAATAATATCTTGAATTAAAGTACTTAGTGTTATTTTAAATTTAAATGCAACTTTGTACAAATGAGCTACTATGTCACTACAGTATCCAACTAGCCAAGTGTCGCAGTTGTCATTTAGAACAGATCGGAACCAGTCATTTGCTCGCGCTGGAGAAAGGAAAAAGAACCGGATAATGTTCCTGGAAATTGTTCTTTTCTTCAGCATCCGAGTAAACTAAAAGCAAGAACTCTAATTTCTTGAATTTTTATTGCGCTTTCCTCGAAAGAGGATTTTCTGCTGTAATTAATGGAACGCTACAGAGTGTCAGTGACAATTAACTGCTGTAAAAATTATCATCATTTGTCTTTTTTCTAATTATTTTCTACACTCCAGTTATCTGGGATTCTGTGACCGTAGATAATAAGCGAGAACGGGTAGCGAACATTTTTGAAATACTCAACTTATTTTTTCCTTAACGCGGAGAAAAAATTCCATCTTTTTTTCTTTATTCTTATTTTAACTGAATCTGTATTTTGTTAGAATCAGCTTTTCTGGGGGAAAATGTAGTACAGTATTTTAAGTTATTTATCTTAGAAGGTTTTATTTTAAGTCTTATTGACCGCTTAACAATGCAATCGGACATTTCTGGGGACGCGACCCATGTTAAGGTCGCTAGCTATGTTTATAAAAGATCTCAGTAGGTGTTAAGAGTGTTTATTTTATGTTTCAGTTAGCTAGATCAAACTTTCAATTGTGAACTGCAACTAATCTCAGCGAAAGTGAAGCAGATATCGTCATATAAAGCTCAATTACAACTGCGTGACTCATAATTCCTAGTGACTTCAGAGCTTTAGAATATAAACTAAGCTTCCACGGAATTACATACATTACAAAATAATTACTCAGCACAAATTAATGTTTCGAATTGATCTGTTCTTTTCATTTTACTGAATCACCTCATTCGGTGTAGAGATACGAAGATCACCTCCGTATGCAAGAAAAAAGCGTAAAGATTGTAAGGAGTTTCCTCTTTCCTTACCGCATGCTTTTGTGATATAACTAGAAGTAAAATCATCTGGCAGTCGAAAGGTCCCGAATGCGAATCCGAGCAAAAGTATCTCTGAATTTTTTGGGGGCTTCTTGCTTTGAAATTAAGCTAATAGTTCTGTAAGGTAATGTAGAACAGAAATGGGTGGAACACCAGAGTTTTATTATTGATTGTACAGATGTAATCCCGCTGCACTAACTATACAGCTTCACCGCAGTTTTGATGGAAAGCTTTCCCCGGGGATGAATCCAGAGATCTCTCACCCCTGTTCCCCAATCGTCAAGCCACTCGAGAGGATTTTTAAATCACCAATATTTTAATTGCCATCATGCTTTAGAGACACAAGCATTCGTGCCTTATCCGGGATTCTAGTCTGGGCCCATCGGTTAGAAACCCAGCGTTGCGCACTTTACTGATCAAGACATTGCAAATTCAGTACCATAGAATCTCCGTACTAAGTTATCATTTTATTGCACATTCCAAGCCTAAGTATTCATTAACTCATCATAAATATTCCTTCGTCAAAAATGCAAGGGCCACACTTACACTACGCATTCGTTCTCACAGATATATTTAGGCAGTCATGTTGATCAAGCACTGGCGTTTTGAAAGCGTTAACTAGCTGGAAGTTGTAATCGAAAGGCAGCACCTGTTGATTCTACGACAAAGCAGTCATATTCTCCGCGCTCTCAGCTATCAACTACCACTTGAAGCTACGGAGGCATAATTATGTTTGGCACACTGCCAGCGCACTGCGTACTCCAAAATAATTTCCTGTCTTTCTCTGCATTAATAATAAAAAGAGAAACAACAGCAATTCTAAAGTTTTGACAAAACTTGCGTACCGCCCAGCCTGTATAGTGGTTAATGACCCCCTGACTACCGTAGTGATGGGTCCGGGTTCGAGTCCAGAGACAGCACGGTTGTAACTGTTATTCCCTTCATAGGAAGCAACGGTGGTCACCTACTCAGTGGTGCTTCCATAATGAAATGGTCGCCACTTTCGGCCCTTGTAACGGCGCAAGGCTAATGGCTATTAAATAAAGCGGCCAGACATAAAAAAATATTGTTAATGTTAGAAATGGCTATCTTTTCTGGAATACATGATCTACAATGCTATAGAAGAGATCGAAAATCCGACTGCGCTGAAAGGGAAGGCAAAGATAATTTCAGTTGCATGTGTCGTTTCATGACGTTCCCACGGCTTTTTTTTTTTTTTCTGTGATTTTGCGAACGTTTAGAGTTCCTTCATTCGCTGACTTTCTTATCCTGTTCCACTTTCCTGCCTTTTTCGTCACACAAAATCCTTTCCTCATTATCATCGCATAACCATCTCATTATATTATAGTAGATACAATGAGAAGTGTCAAAACTTCTGCACCTTTTTGTAATTTTATTTTCAGTTTTACAATTTACTTATGATACTTCAAAATAAGTATGATTGTGTCTTCTGTTTCGTATATAATAGTACCTATCACCTGAACTAAAACAAATAATATAATTTGTTTTTAAAAGTCAATTCCTATTTATGAGAATCTTCGCTACATAATGGGACATTACATCCGCTTCATCCAACGCTATATGACTACAATTCTTTAATTCCATACAATTTAAAAATCTTTAGAACTCTGTCTTACTGTTGCCACTTATTTTTGTTAAATATTACACTCCCATTTATCACAGTCATGTACTATTATTTATAAGTTGTTATAAAATTAATTTTTACAAAGGGGAGAATTCCTAATAAACTGTCATTATTTAATGTCTGTCTTAATATGTGAAATTTTAATATGTAAAATTTTAATTATGTGAAGTTTTAAATATAGGAAATTTTAAATTTTATTTACCTTTAATATGTGCAAAAACTGTATTAACATTAAGTGTCATCAACTACAAATTTTAAAAAATGTATTTTAACTTTGAGTGGATGAATAAAAAGTATTTTATTAATGATTGAAAATTTGAACAAGATTATAGGGAGAGTATGAGCTAATAGTAGGAATTTAAAAAGAGAACGTGCACATGCACTAGTGCATATTCATTGTAAATATTGCAATTTAAGATATAAATTATCTTATGAAGGCAATTTTAAGAATTTTTTGCCATTATCGTTCGAAGTTGTACGCAACATTTTGGAACTCTGTGTACTTCTTACATCTATGCACAAGTAAAAACCGTTTTCCTGGCAAGAAAAAACGAAAACGATTTTACTAATTATTTTAATGTATTGTATAATTCATAACAATTAAACATTGTTAGTTTATTTCACTGTCTTTAAACCAGTTTTCTTTAAAAGTCCCTTTCTTTACGCTGGTAACCTTAGTGTGTCTTCCATAATCAGTTAGTTGACCTTCCTTTCTGTTTTCCAACTTATGAAAATTAAAACCGAAAATAAAAAGTTGTTATCGCAGGGATTAACCGCTCATCATATTATGTAAATATTTAGGTCACACACGCACATTCGTGTTTTTGCTCATGATCACCATTTCCATGGGAAAATGGCATGTTGCACGGAAAAAGGGAAAACCAAAAAACCCCCTGTGCATAAACAGCTTATCGAAGCTTTAAGAAATAGCAGTTAAAATTTGACATTAAGATTTTTATAGTAGCATATTTTACAAAGTTGCTGAAGGAGGAAAAGCATAGAACTTTGTTAACTTTATCTTACAACTGCGAATCGCATTTGAATTCTGCTGCCATGATATTTACCATCTCTTGAACTATATTAACAAACTGGTAAAAATGCTTTTGCTTGTAGCGATTTGTGTCCTATACTTTACATTGAATTATTCATGGCGAGTTCAACTACTCCCCGCTGTGTGTATTGGTATTTCGCAATTTCGACATTTTTTCGCAAAATCATCGAAATTCCGAGTTACGATCGAGGAATACTCGATGATATATATGGAAATTTACACTTAGTTTTATTTTTCGCTAGGTTTAGGGATGTACAGTTTATATTTATTGATTCTTGGGAGTCTGAGATTCATGAATGATTTTGTGTTATATCTTGTTTTATTATAATTTAGCTATTGTGAAGTGCAATTATAAATTTTTGCTGCACTGTATTCCATATGTTTCTTTTATTGCTCAAAGACAAGCATATTGTTGAGTGCGTACGGGTTCGTTATCGATTGAATGCACAAGTTCGATAAAAAGTTAATAAAATTTATTCTAATCACAAGAAATATAACAAAACGCTGGATTATTCTTCAAATATATTCGTACAATATAACGCAATGTAAACAGTATATTTTAAACTATTAAAACGTTAATTAGAACGCAATCCAAAGCGCAGAGAAAGCTAATCCGATCACAAAATTACAGCAGCTAAGTAAACAACAGCTCGCTTAAACAACTACAAAGCTGAGATGTTTCTCTCCGACTTTTATAGCTATTTAAATCGGCCGCGGGGAACAATTTCTACAATTTCTGGAAAGCAAAAAGAGTAGAATTACGGTTACGGCTAGTCAGTTACATTTATTCAAGTTAAAAATAGATTGCGGAGATATTTATTAAATCTTAGATATTTATTAAATGTTAAATGCACTTGCTCTTGTATTTTTACTTCTCCGATGTAGCTTTCTCTTAAAATACGTCAGGCTTTGAATTGCACTACGAAATAAAACAATTTTAATTATAATTCTATTAAAAATATCTAACTAAATGCAAAATTCCTAACAATATATTTCATGGTATTGTTACGAATTTTGTATAATGTAACATAAGTGGTCTTAAGAAACGAAGCTTTGCCGGAAAAATAAGATTACAAGAAAAAGTCTATTTAACACTGAGGTAAATAATAAACTAGCCTCGCTAAAATGGCGAGACTCTGCCAAGCTGGCGCTTGTTTTAGCAACTAATCTTTGTCTCCAAATTTGGCGATAAATAGCTAAAAGTAGCTAAACTGGGCAACCACTTCACTGATTCACTTCATTCGTCATTCTTAAATTCCATTTCTCATAATATTTTCTTTAAATTCATTTATTATTTATTCATCTAACTCGTGATTCATCCATTTTAATTTCATTTGTTAATTCTTTAATTCCATGATAATCAAATCATGGGTGGTGTACTGATCCAAAAAAAGTAAAATTTCGCGGTGTTGTCTCCTCATAGTTCTGTTCGTTTCCTTGAGCCATTCTGTAAAAATATCTGTAGTCTTCCGTTGTTTCTTGTTTGTTTTATATTCTAATAGCAGAGTTTTAACATGTTTGAAGCACCTTGGTTTTTGAGACTTTCCTATGAATAAAAAGAGTCCTTTTTTCCTTTGCATTTGCGCAATTAAGATAGGGAGACGTTCTTTTCTTATCAAATTGTTCCATGACATTGGAGTTAGCTCCATGACATTGCTCACCTTTATAAACTGGGTTTCTTTCACGATTAAATTTTAGAAAAGAACAGTTTCATCAGCATTAAAAATGCCTTTTAATTCATATTCATCTATTTCGGTAAATAAGTTCTTGAAACATTGTGCAACCGACTATTATTAAGGCAGACCTCGTGAAGGCTATCTAAGGAGAGGCATACGTTCGTGGAAGGGTTTTCTTAGGTAACGTAAGGCTGTGCTGAGGTTAATTTAAATTAAAATTTTGAAATGTGGCTAAAAATCAGTTCTTTGTCATTTTAAAGATATATATGCTTAGAAAAGCAGATTTACCGTACTCGTAAAATTTATCTCCATCAAAACAGAACTGCTGTAATAATTTATAATGCATATAGGTTTTGAAAAATCAATATTTTATATAAGTATCTCTGTGTTAAAAGAAATATATATGTGCCTATTTATTAATGTATGTTTACATTTGAAGTAATAATGATTAAATATAGTAAAATAATAGTAAATGTAAATATTAATAATGAAATGCATCCTTCAACATTATATGTTTAGTTGGCAGATATTTTTGTTAGCATTTTTACTATAAAATTAATGAAAGTCTCTTTTGAGAATTTTTCTGAAACAGAATTAGTTTGACTGAAATAGCAATTAAAATTCTTTTTCCTAGTCATTTTTTTATAACCAATTGAATTTCTATTTAAACTTGTTCATGTTTGCAGGTTAAAAATTTTCTTTGCAAAAACCTAGCATTCTTCATATCTTATTTACCTAATGTGATGTATTCATAATTCTTAATTTATAGTATAAATGCATTAAAATATATCTTTTGTATTGTTCTCGTTTAATATGTGGGTGAATTTAATTTTAAAAGTGACAGTTACGTGCTATCTGTGCTGTGCAATAATTGTTCGTTTTTTGTAATTCTTTATCGAATTAAATTACTGTAAGTTCAGAAGTAATTATCAAGAGTATATACAGAGAGAAAGAGTTGTTGGGCTAAATTTTTTAATTAATATGTTTTTTTACATTCTTCTTGCTAATAAAGGAGCTTTAATAATAATTTTAATTGCAATTCCAACATGCTACGCTACATTAAAGTCCTGCACTTCGTTAATGTTTGGTGGCGCCATCTATCGCTATAACTGGTAACTTTCAGCTAAATGAAAATGTGCAATTTTCTAAACTTTTCTTCAATAAAATTCATACGAAGCATAAAAAATGCATCTCACTATAAATTGCTAATAAATCAATAGTACAATATATTAATATTTAAAGCGTATCGATAAAGCAATTTCAAAATGTTTTTATCTATCGTTTTACATCTGTTGTAATTTGATTATTTTTTTATTTGATGATTATTTTAATGATTATGCTAAAGTATCTCGGTTCTTTTTTACCCTTTCATTACAGCAAAAACTTAATTTGCTTAAATTTTAGTACATTAATCAGAAGCTTTAGTCGACTACTTTGAGATGTTTTTCGACATGCAAGCTGTAAAAGAAATACGCAGTATTATTTACACAGAAACATTCTAATAACCTAATTAAATAAGAAAACATAAACTTTTAAAACACGCCTGTAACTTTTGGAAAAAAAAGTGAAGCATTCAATTAAAATTCAAATAATCGCTGAATTGAATTCTCTGAATTTTAATTAAGTGGCTTAAACATTTTACCACTTTATTATTAATGTCAAATTTCAGATCCTTACAATTTCATATTATTTCATATTTAATAAATAACTACTAATTTTTCATCAAAATAAAAAATTTGGGGGAAACATATTCATATCAACTAGTCTTTATGTAGAAATGATGATTAATTTCGATAAAATTGGAAACAATTCATTAATATGATATGATATGTTCTCCGTATTAAATCTGCACTTATACTGTAAGTTATTCTTCAGGTGAAAATATGGATACCTTTATAAAGTTAGAAAATTTCGTTGGACTTTAACTTCAAAAAGAATTTCTGCGTATTTTATCAATCAATTTTCGTAAATGGAAAAATAATAACAAATAAAATCGAAAAGTATGAAGTACGATACGGAAACGTAGCATTAAAAATAGCAGGAGGCAGAACCTCCGTTAATCGGATTTCAGTATGCCTCGAATTTCAGTTGTCCAGGTCATTTATTCGTATTTTGAGGCAATTTAAAACTAAGCATGATTATTTATCCCATATTTTAAGTTCTTTTGATGATATAAATAGTGTAAAACAGTCATAGTATATATCTTAAGAAAGGCGTTTAAATTGATATAAATTGTGTATATCATCTTTTTTCATCGTAAGCCAATGTTTATTTTTTATTCAGCCAGTCGTTGTGGCTTAACTTACAATAAAAAAATCTGATGTATACACCACGTGACTTTCTTGTACGGAATTTTAAATTATACGCATTTTGCATTTCATTTAAACTTATTGGATTGAATTAAATCGACTTCCTCCATAGCGCATAAACCACAATAGAATAAATGCACTCTTTAAAATTCACTATATCTGTTTACCATACCGACACTCTGGCGTTAGGTTCACTTAACAGCGTTAGAGGGGCAGCACCAAATTTAGAATGTTAATTTTCAGGTCGCAATTATTTTTTTAAAACAGTTATCATTATTTTGTTATATCTTACCTGAATTTTAATAATACTAATCTGTTACTGATATTACACAATTTTAATATCATACTTTCCATTTGTTTAAAATAACGTTTAATAATACGTTCAAACAAATTTAATGTTAATACTTTAAATAAATATTTAATTAATATTGATATTTCAGACAATTAAACAATTATTGTAGTTAATATTTAAAAATATTAATACAAATTTAATGTTTTTAAAATCATTTCACTAATCATCCATTTTGTAACTCAGAATGCATAAAAATAATGTATATCATCTGAAGAATTATCTAATCGTTGCCACATGTTCTATTCAAATACTACAATAAATCTTAAAGCATGTATAAAAAAAATTAAACAATCAAACAAAAAAAAACAAAAAAAAGAAAGAAACGATTTTTCACAGACGATTCAGTAATTCTCATTCAATTAATTCAGTTCTCACTTGGCAACAAGGCAAAAATACATTAAAAACTCAAAATATATATATATATATATTAAAAATTACGAAGTATATCGGACAAGGAAGTAAAAATAATTTACTGTAAACTAATAACTACGTGTCTGGAATTCCTCCCATTTAATTCAGTAAATATTATGTCGTCACATATCGATCACATTTCACAACGTTTAATTTAAGAAAAACATGATTGTTGCTTCGAGAGTCAATGTTTACCCATAACGAGAGTGCCTTTTCTGGAAAGAGGAAAATGGCCGTGACATTATTTCAGTTGCGTTTCATTAAAAAGAGTGTTTAGCTTATATGCTTATAGATTTAGTAAAAAGAACTTTGGCTAATATGTGATATAAATACCATCAATAACTTTAAGTTAATCTTATGCTACAAAATATATGATTTTTTGTTCGGTGTAATAGTAGTATATATGTGTTAGATTTTTTCCCTCTTTCGAAGGAAGTGAGACCTTTCAAAAGCTCGACAAACATGTTATTGTTTCTATTATGCAATTTTTGTGTTTTGGAAAATAAGAAATTGTTGACACTTTGTAAGGAACCTATGTGTTTCAGCGCTAAATATGGCTGCATGTAGACAATCAGGCAATGTGTCGCCTCGTCTTAGTCTTCCTGCAAAATAACTAGAATTCTGCTTAAAATAAACTTTTTATTGTATTCCGTTTAACAGCTTAGATGGCTCCTATAACTAACAAGATAAGTCACCGCTTCTTACGGAATTTACCAGAACATAAGATTAAAATTTAAAAGATTTAAACATGCAATTTACATAGCAAAAATCCTTACGTAATCTTTCTCTCAGCCTCTCTTATCACGCAGGCCAACACGACTAGCAAAAGTAATCTAAGTGCTAGGCGAAATTACTCCGGAGAAGATCAGAGGGCGCTGCCAAAAACAGGATCAGAGGGCGTTGAAATTGTGTGTTTCTTATAAAATACTAGCTGTACCCGCCCGGCGTTGCCCGTGCATTTAGAAAATGCAGATAAGTGAATAGCGCAGGAATAGTAGTGTAGGACATGTAGACTGTCTCTCTCTCTTCCCCCCCCCACACACACACAACATTCCCCGTCGATAAAAAGGAACAATATATCCTAACCATGAGCCATCTGTTAAAAAATTATTTTAAATGAGAACACACCTCATATTAGCACATGCTAGGAAACCGTAGTCATGTGGTTATAATCATTGGTCTGAAGTTTAAAGAAAAGTAAAACATAAAAAATTCAAAATCAAAGATAGGAAAGAGTTGAAAGGGAAAGATAGAGAGTACAGTACAGAAAAAATAAAAAGTAACGAAAACATGGATGAAATAAAACATCCTGCTTACAGGAAATTTGGAGTTGAGAACCAATTAAATTTTTAATTTAAGTGTAAGTTAAACTTAGATGACAATGAATTAGAAGAGGAGAGTGTTTGTGTATGTTTGTGGAGCTCGGGCTGGGGTCGCAAGGGCCCCTGACCGATTAATGTCTGTTGGTACTGCAGCACTGGGAAGCAGCACCATTCGGATTATTGCTCATGCTCTCAAGAGAGCACTAAACAATAACATCATCATTTAAAGCATGACAGTCAGAGTTAGTTTGGGAGAGTGGAGAGTGGCAATAATTTTTCTTTAGATTGTCCTTTTCGTTAGAGAGCCTCGGGATAAACTATATTTAATGTTCTTCCATTCGGAGCTAAGATGTGTAGATTATCGGCATTACCAACTCTTGAACAACCCACGTACAGTTGACCATGGGAGAAACACGGCTTACGGAGGTCGAGCCCTACAACTTTGAGAGATTGTCCTTGTGCCTTATTAATGCTCATCGCGAAACTCAAACGAACAGGGAATTGTAGACGCTTAAACTGAAACGGGAGATCGGAAGGGATTATAGGAATTCTTGAAATAAACACATCTTCGCCTGCAGCATGTCCGGTCATGATGGTGGAATTGTTATAAATCGATTTAATAAGTTGAAAATAAATGATAGCAACAAATCACAATAATAGCAACACAATAATGCAAATTAAGAAACAAAAACTGAAGAACAAAAACTTTATAAAAAATAATTTTTTTAAAATTTTTCTAATTCAAAAATCGAAAATCGGGCTTCGAGGTCTGGTGGCCAGCCCCTTTGTGCTTCCGTGTAAAAAATTCCAGGTCCCTGCGTGCGATAGATTTGGCTGGAGAGCTCGGTCAGACAAATGGACAGACAGGCAGACAGACAGACACATTACACTTGCTTTTATTATTATAGATTAGGCAACAGAACTACTTTATGTTTGCTTAAGCATGCGTCTCTTTTCTCTATTAGAAAGTTAAATTTAATTTAATTTAGCCTCCTTAAACCTTAGGACATAATGTTGTGTTTTACTTTTAATGTTGTAAAATTAAGTAAAGAAATTATTTCGTATTTGCCTGAAATAAAATTAATATTCTAGGACATTACTTTATATTGGCATTACTCAGCAACATAGTTCTGCAATATTAATGTTCTAAACGCGAAAAACTTATTAAATTTTATTAAAAGAGTTGCTTATTTATCTGTAGAAATGCTTTTATCAGCAGCAAATCGCGTCTTCTAATTTAGGACAACTGGATTATACTATATTCCTCTAAATCAATTATGAAGCTCCTTAAAAGGAAATGTGTACTATAATAGTTTTTTATATTATGTAAATAAGCAAAAAACATGAAAAACGAAAACAATTAGAAATAAATTTAATTTATCTTGACAAAGAAACCAACACAAACATTCGGATAAATAGAGTTCTGTATATTTTATGTTCGGATAAGTGAAATTCTGGTTCATTTCCCACGAAGATTCCTATTCCATAATTGTATTTCCTCCCTTGAAACACCGTACGTATTGTTTGCAAAATTGAAACTAAAGTTTTTACTTACTTGTACGAAGTAAAGGAAGTATTGTAATCACGAAAAATTCCGGGCACCGTATTTAAACGAAAATATCCATATAGACCGATATCGAGTGCAATTTAACAATGTTTTTGCGCGACATCTGTACGTAAGGACAGAATAAAGGACTATTTCCCCAAACGAATTATAAAATTGATTTAAAATGAATTAAGAAAGAATTTTTTCATGGTGTCTCTACGTACGTATGTATGTATCTCGCATAACTCAAAAACGAGTAGCCTCAGAACCCTGAAAATTTGTATATAGACTGCTATAGCAAGTAGATGTGCACCTCCTTTTTTGGTTGCAAACGGCCGCATCAAAAGTATGTAAATACATACATATATATACACCCACTCTGTTACTTGGCTCAGTGAGCTTAGTTTTTTATTCCTATATGTTGGCAAATTGTGCATTTTTTCGTTTAATAATGATTGAATTATGTTGTTATTATCTTCTGGTTAAGGTTTTAATGCCTTTCGTAAATATGCATACAATATTTGTAGAATTAGCAGCAATTTAAAAGTTGTTTAAGCGCGGCTAAGCCTAATTATTTTTACCGTAGCATCCATATTTGTTTGCATTTGAAACTTAGCAGAATAGTGGATTTGTTGCCAACGTAGAGAAACTAATCTTCGCAACCAAAGATAAAGCCTTCTTTTATTATTGCGACTTAAATCATGCTTAATCCCTTCATCAATTTATTCGAGGAAATAAGTGTTTTAGATTTACTTTGTAATTTTTAATACAGATATTTTGAGTTTTTATGTATTTTTGCCTCGTCGGGAAGTGAAAACTGAATTGATTGAATGACAAATACTGAATCGTATGTGAAAAACTGTTTCTTTTTTTCTTTTTCCTTTCCCCCCTTTTTTTTTTTCTTTTTTTTATTTTTGTTATGCATCGTTTTATATTTATTATAGTATTTAAATAGAAAATGTGGTAACGATTATATAATTCTTCGCATGATATAATTTTTGTGCATTGTGATTTATAAAATGAATGAGATTTAACGCTGTTAAATGACTCTAGTGGCAGAGTGTCGCTATAGTAAACAAATATAGTCAATTTTAGAAAGTGCATCTATTCTATTGTGGTTTATGCGCTATAGACGAAGTAGATTTAATTCAAACCAATAAGTTTAAATGAAATGCAAGAAAAAATGCGTATAATTTAATTTTCCGTACAAGGAAGTCATGTGGTGTATGTATGAGATTTTTATTTTATATAATGATGTATTTGAAAAAATATAACGCATTCTAATTTCAACGCGCCTTTTTTCTTTGAACTGAAACACTTTTTGAATGCTACATTATTTTCCTTTTGTTTTCCTCTCAGTTCATTTTTAATAAGTTAACATGTACAAAATCCTTCCTAAGCAACTTTTATACTCACAATCTTTCAAAACGACATAATGATCAGGATATTATATATTTCATTCGTATTTATTCTCTTCTTTATTGTCAGCATTTTCACTAAAGGTATTTATTTAGGATTCTTCTATTACTCTTATATGCTCCAGTGAAAATCTTTGCGTAGAATCCTGTAAAATATTTTCTTTATATTCTGTGCTGAATATGAAAATAAGATACTGTGCAAAACTGCAATGAATAATTTATAGCAAAGCTTTGAATCGTGGCTCTCTTATCTTTTTAAAGCCTCCTTTCTTCGGCTAGCAGAATATGCGCGTGGGATGAAAAATTTCATTTTGAACTAGATATCCGTTTAAATTTCTGTATACTTAGAGACACAGAGTTGAAATCTGAAAGGTGTTAAAATTACCATAACGTATGTTGAGTGTGAGAGCATATATTGTTGCATTCGTCGTTGCCCATATCAATTCGCACAGGAGAGAGAAAGAAAGAAAGAAGAAAGTAAAAATACGAGAAGGAAAAGTGTTCCTATATTTTGGCAAATGGTAGCTGTACTACTCCGAGAAAAACATGCTTTGAAAAGACTGAAATACACCTTTTTAAAGGTAAAAACGGATTTTAACGAATAATTAAATAAAATTACAAATGAAATATAAAACGATTAGTAATTTGTTTTTTCTTTTGAGCTAAAATTTATGTATATAATGTACAATATGCAGAATATCATTGGAAAAACTGAAATGCGAAATTTTAAAAGATAATTAGGCATATTTTAAGAACTTATTCAGATTTCAATTCTTATATCGGTTCTAAGGTATTAACCCAGAAGAGCTGTTAATTTCGTTTTGGAATTTTCCGTTAAACACCTTAAAGATCCGTTTCACTTTTTCAATTGTTACCACAAAATATTATCTCCCTCTGTTATATTTAAAGAAATGAAATAATGAAGAATATGTATAAATGTAGGTATATTTCTCACATTGCGATAAAGCAACGGTAACTAGAGCCACCAGATTCTGAATAACGTAATCTTCACCGAATATGGGCTTCTGGAAGCCCTAATTTGGAATTTATTTTATTATCGATTTCATATTTTATAACACTTTAACGAATTTTTGATTAACAAACTCAACGATTTCAAAGCGAGCAACGGCAACACTGTGCGAAAAAAAAAGGCATTTTTATCTCCAGCGTGCGAGACTGTGTATCAGAAATTCTAAAGATATGCTCATTTTAAAATTATTTTGCGATATTGCTGTTGAATTGAATTTTATGATTTAAGTGCGAAAAACCTTATCTCTATCTCTACATAAAATCATTTTAAAATTATTTTGCGATATTGCTGTTGAATTGAATTTTATGATTTAAGTGCGAAAAACCTTATCTCTATCTCTACATAAAATAAAACAAAGAGTCTGTGTGTGTGTGTGTATGTGCCTTTCGTTCGTGTTGCAAGTAAGCTAATAGACCCAGGGCCACGAAATTTGGTACATAGGTGTATCTACACAAGACCCAGTGCACCTCCAAGCGATTTTTTCGAAATTCGAATTAGAATTTTTTTTATTTTATTATTTTGTGACCAAATCGCGTCCTTTTGAGACATAATGGGCTACAGGAAAGCGAGATTTCACTCTATACATTTCATTTTTACATCGTCGTGAAGCGTAGACACTTAGCTATTTTACGAACTTAAAATAAATTTCGTATTTCAATAAATCGATTAAATACGAATTTATTTAGGAAGGTAAGCTTAACACCTTTTCAGCGGAATTTAAAAAAAAAACTTATTTTAAAAAATGTGCTGTTTATTTTCCTTTGATTTTTGGACACGTTGAACTTTAATCCTTTCGACTCCTTTTAAAAGAAGAATTTTGGAAAAATAATAATAGTTTGTATTTTTTTTTTTATTTTTTAAATGAAGCTTCCGAATACACTTCTCCCATCTCACATCTCAGATACTTTAAAATGTAGTTTTGGCAACAATTTTCCTTTCATATTGTTGTTGATAGATTTTTGCTGAAATTGCATCATTTTGAATAGTTTCATTCTTTTAAAAATTTCGGTTTGGCAACAATTTTTCATCGTATTTCTTATGTTACTGTTTTTAAGAGACTGAAAAGTTTAAGAAATTAAAAAGTTGTTTCTTTTTGCAACGGTAAATTGTTTAATTACTTTATTAGGATAATTAAAATTTGTATCAAGGGATATTGCTTATTTCATTGTAATATTTTATACAAGTTTGTGATGTGATTGCTGACACATTTCCTCAGAAGATTACCTAAAGTATCATAACATTTCAAAATTTCAGAAAAAGGATCATTCAAACTATCGAGTAAGAAAATGTTTAAAAAATTTTAATTTTATTGTAGAATATTTATATAATTTTTTATGTTGTCATGGTGGTGCTTAAGAACGGAGTTATAAATTATGCTTTAACAAATGTTTAATGCACATCTCATGCAATTAATTTGCTAAAAATTCAAGATGTATATGTTTTTCTGGAGATACATCAGGGCCGTATACAAAGGAGGGTTGGAATCTTAACAAAGAGAAAAAAGTTGGAAGAACTTACGCGGCCATAGGTCCCAGGTGTGTCTTTTAGGCATTTTTCCGGTACGTTTAGCTGGCCGCATAGCGGCTAGTATTTAATAAATAAAGGTAACACACAAAACGTTAAAAAAACGCCCCTTTGGGCATAATGTAAAATCGCTTTCACAGGGGGAAAAAAAGGCGTTCAGATTTTTTTAATACAGTCTTTGAAAGACTTAGGGAAACTTACGAGTTACTGGGAGAGGAATTCTTGGTACACTGACCTATTACATAAGAAAATAATATCAGTTTTGTTTCTGTTACGCTGTTGACTTTTCTTAGCTTGAGTAGTTCTAAATCTAGTTTTTGAGTAGTTAAAATCCTTTATTGGAAAGCCAATTGCTCCGTCTCAGGATTATAATTATGAATCAAACACTTCATCGTTTGGACACAGCATTAAAGCGAACTGCAGAGGATAACTTCGACACTTTCATCAGATATTCGAATCACGATGCTTTCGGTAGGATCAGCGTAGAAATGCCGAATGGACTGCCATAATTGGACATTGAAAAGGAAGGTCAAATTACATTTAAATAAGTTGTAGGGTTTCTTACTTTTATTCTGTCAGATTAAGTAACGAGGAACCTAGTGCACTGCTAAGTGAATAATCGCTTAAACGTAAACTCAAAAAGGGTTAATTACTCTTTATTTGCTCAAAATAAGACTAACAGTCGGCACCTTTCTTAGGGCGTACAGCAAAGCCTCCACTTGGGGGTTAAAATGTAAGAAATAAGAACTAACTAATGATTAACTAAAGAGATTTAGCCGAAGCAAACACAGTTCTAAACTAGTTGGCTAGTAATAGTAAATTATTCAGCAAACTATCAAAAGGAACATAATAGGCCGAGCGTAGTAGCAGCTTAGAGAGACGTATTCCAAAGGCGAACGCGCGCTACTCAGGAATTCTCACTCTCTCTCTCTCAACCTCAGTTGAACTTGACCTAAATACTATTTATTCTCCTTCTCATTTGCATTTAACGCTATTATAAAAACTCATTCCGGTAGGGAGTTGTAAGTTGAAACTAGAAGAGATAGAAAAGAAGCATTAAATTAAAATAACTGTTATGAAATGAAATATACCTTGCAAAGTTTTCAAAATTATATTACTTCCGCTTAGTTCTTACAGATCAGCTTAACAGTATTAACTTTCACGTAATTCCTTCAAATCGCCAGTAATTGACAGAATAAAAAACCTGGAAGAAGATAACATGTCCAGGACAGCTGCATTTAATCTGGCCCATTATAAGAGTTTGTCAGTTTGAATTCCCCAAGACAGAAACCTTCACAAAGGTGTTGTAACATAAATCACCTTCATAAAGATAATTTTTTAACTAGAAAAAAGTTATCTTCATAGAGGTGCTGGTACTTTTATTCAAGGAGTATTTCATTCATCTCGTTAATCAATGTAGCCAACTAAAGTTTTCTAGCAAAAACGATTATCGCAACGTTCAGGAAGATTGCTTTTTTTCCAAATTAAAAACTGATCTTCGTAAAGATATTTGCACTTTGAGAAGATATATGAGTCAGAGAATACTGGCAGATAGGTGCCGCCACTCTTACGAAGACGTCCTTTCGCCTTCGGAGTTGTTGTCGGTGACTAGACGGGCTTTCTGAAAGCGGTTACTGTAGTTTTTTCTAGATCTAATGGGAATGTAGGAAATTATTCCTCGAAAGCATTCTTTCTAAAATAAATAACACTTGGATGCCTTGTCCTAACAAATACTGAAAGGAGGCAGTCAAAATAGAAGGAAAATAAGTGAAATACACTTTTTAAATTAACCTGATATAACTTTATTCATTCAACCAAATGAGAATAATTGGGAATTAATTTATTGCTTGCGACACTAGCCTCTGTAAGCAGTTTAAAGAATGGAAAATATTCTGCTATATAAATATACTATCAATGAACAAAAATAATAATAAAAGTCTGAAAGCTTTCAGATTTAATATTACGCACAAAGGGGCGTTCTTTACCGTTTTATGTGTTACCTTTGTAAATCGAATACCATATTCTTCCCACTTAAAGCACATAAAATTAAATTCAACTGCATTATCACAAAATATTTTTAAAAAATCGTGTCTTTAGAATTTCTAATAGACAGTCTGTCACACTTCAGATAAAAATGGTTTTTTTTTCCTTACAGTGTTGCCACTGTTAGCTTTGAAATCATTGTTAATCAAAAATTCGTTAAATTTTACAAGATATGAAATAGATAATAAAACCAATTCGAAATTCAAAATTCGTGCCCATATTCGGGTGGAGGATTACATAATTCAAAATTTGATGGTTCTAGGTACCGTCGTGCTTTCACAATACGAGAAACGTACATTCATTCATGTAGATTCTTCATTATTTAATTTATTTAACTATAATACAGGGGGCTCTAATATTTGATGGGAAAAATTTGAAAGGTGGAACGCCGTTTATAATGAACTAACATAAAATGCCGTTTCGAGAATAATAAGTCTCTTGAGCTAACCCCCCTTCGGGATAAAAATCTTTATTTAATATTTTGCGCATATATTAAACAAACATTAGAAACTATTTTAGCCTTATTTGCATTGTACTATATAAGTGAATTCGTCTTTATCAGTTTATTGTGTAATAGAGATTAACAATAAAATTCTAATCAAAATAAAGTATTGTTGGTGTTAGACATTAACCTCTAGTACCAGACTATATAATTCTAAATTACAGGCAGAGTGCTTTTCCTTCACTTGAATTGATTTAAGGAACTTCTATAAACGCAACCCTTGATTTACATTGTATTATTCATTGTTAATTTATAACCCTTTACATGAAACAAGTAAAATGAGGTAATGTATATCAGATATTTAAATTTTTGACTAAAGAACAATTTAATAGTTCTTCTGAATCAGAAATTTAAAAAAAAAAAAACAATCTGTCAGAAATTGTGCTAGTCTACCCTTTTCGAACGTTTGTTCCCGAGACTTGAATGACATGGCCTACTTTCTTTTTATCACTCGGTTTCGCCATTTTGCTGTTATCGAAAACTTCTTTCAAACAGGCATTGTTAGGGTGATTTCGTGGGATTTTTTCTCAGTGCCAAACGTCAATTCCTGGAACCACAAGAGAATTAATAAGGATAGGGTAATCTGTCTATTATTAATCTTTTCATTCATAGTTCAGGTTTAGTTATTAATACAATGCAAGTAATACATCATGCACAGAACATGTTAAATATGTTTTATTCCCTCGGGTAAGAAATTAGTTTGAGAAAAGTTTGCAGAATTAATTTCTTTAATGGAACGAAATGTAGTCGAAATTTTACTCCCGAAATATACTATAACATGCTAATGTTAATTAAATTAGGAAACATCTACTTATTCACGTTCAAGTTTCGATTCCAGAGGAATAAAGAATTCAGTCTTTATTGTAAATGTTATGAGAAGATCTGATTTGTTTTATTTGACTATGGGGAAGCACTCCAGGGCTGTCTGTCTAAGAGGAGGGATGCCTTCGTTGAGGATTTTCCTAGGGAAACTGCATTGCAGTAATGATGTATAACTTGTTCATGAATGTTCATGAATGAACAAGGTACACATCGAGAAAACCACGAAAACGCCCATGCAGCCAGCTCGTTCTCGGGATTCGAAGCCCGGACCGAACCACCAGAGTTCAAAGACTTTTGCGCTTGGCCTTTGGCGGGGCCTGATATGGAAAGCGTAGAATGTTCAGTACTGTGATTTTGTTTCATTTAAGTAAAATTCAACTAAATCGTACTTGATTTTGTAAAGAGAAAGAATTATGCAAAAAATTTGACTCATATTAGACAAAAATTGATAGCGATATTTGATTTTAAAATTTTCAATTTTTGATGTCATTTTCAACTTGTATGAGGTATTGATTAATTAAGATAGAATAATTCAAAAAAATAAATTCAAATGAAGTGCAGCAAAGAAATGTCTATAATTTAATAGGCGTAAAAGGAAGACATGTAATGTTCCCATCATACTTTTATTCAACACTTAGATCAGAATATTAGAACTTATTCTAGGATTTTTACGCATTTAAAAACTAGTTTGTCGTATTATGAAAGCCATCTCTTTCTTATAATTTTCTTCATTGGTGTGATGATTGGTATACGTCATCGGTTAAAAAAAAGTATTTGCGATTGCCCTTTGGTATGATAATAGTATGTATTGGTCTTAAGTCTGGGCATAGCTCTGGCTTGTTGGCTAGGCTTTTTCCTCATAACCCATAAATAGCAGATTAGATATTTATTAAGCTATATGTCTTGTTATCAAATGTTATTTCAATTTTGGTGTTCACTATGCTGATGACCATCAAAAATTTTAATCGCAAGGAAAATGATTTCTTGATTTTTTTAAATAAATTCTTCCTTTTCTCAAACTTATGGAAATCTTACTTGGTTTTCTTGGTACTTATCATCTTAAGCTCTATTTTAAGAAAAGCAACATAAAAAGTTGACGAAATTTAGTCATTGTTTTCTTGACGAGTTTGCTTCATTAAATTGCGCAGTTGTAAGGATTATTTATAAAACTAAACCGAATAAGTTACATGTTGTTGTATTTCTTGTTCATCTGATAAGCTGTTATGATTTCGAGAATTTCTAAATAAACTAAATATATATATTTTAAGGTAATCTCCATCCTCTATTTTGTATTGAATATAACACTTAAAAGTATTCCAAATTAAAAGGATTTGTTGTCTGCATGATAAATTCAGCTATTATTTTCCACTCTGTAATCCTTTTAATTTGCAATATTTTGAAGTGTTTTTTATGTAACACTTAAAAACATTCCAAATTAAAAGGACTTGTTCTCTGTAGGAAAAATTTCAGTATTATTTTTCATTCTATAGTTATATAACAGTTTACAAGTCTTCACTTCATAAACTTTTTTCAGGTGCAGGTAAAAGTATGGGGAACACCATGTACCATGGGTCAACTGGTCATGCCTTCCCACACTTAGTCTTTAAAAAAAAAAAAAAAGTAAGGGAAAAAAAATTTTGTTTGAAAAAATTTTGAAGGCTTTCGAATTTTGTATTACGCTCAAAAGGGCGATATTTTAGCGTTTTGTGTGTTACCTTTATTTATTAAATATCATGTTTTTCGCGCTTAAACCATAAAATTCAATTCAACAGCAATATCACAAAATGTTTAAATGAATTTCAGATACACAATCTCGCGCGCTGGAGATAAAAATGCTTTTTTTTCGTACAGTGTTGCCGTTGCTCGCTTTGAAATCATTGAGTTTCTTAATAAAAAACTCATAAATGCTTTACAAAATATGAAATCCACAATAAAACAAATTTCAAATTTTGGCGTCCAGATGCCCATATTCGCAGGAGGATTACGTTATTTAAAATTGGATGGCTCTAGGTACCGTCGTTTTATCATAATGCGAAAAACATACATACATTTAAGCAGATTCTTCATTATTTAATTTCTTTAAATATAATACAGGACTGTAATATTTGATGGCAATAATTTAGAAAGTTATTCGCCGTTTACAGTAAATGAGCGCAAAATGCCAAAACAAAATTAATAGCCCTTTCTAGGCTAACTCCCTCTGGGCTAAAATAATTGTAAGTTTTATAACAATTTACAACGAAGTGTTTAGGAAATGGGCTATAAGGTATTTCTCCCTCCTTCTTCGCATGCTTTCGTGATGTAGTGGTCAACACACTCGACGGGTATTCGAGAGGTCCGTGGTTCAAGTCCCGTCGAAGGCAATGCTCATTTTTCACATCCCCTGCTTCAAAAAATACCTAATGTCGCTACAAATGGCGCCCGAACTAAAAGGTGATGAATTATCATTCTCCACCACCAGGATTTGGCGATTGGGGCCCCTAATCCCCAGTCGCCCTTGAAAAGGAGGAGTATATAAGGTATTTCTTCCGCCTTCTTCGCATGGCTTCGTGGTGTAGGGGTCAACACGCTGGACGCGTATTCGAGAGGTCCGTGGTTCGAGCCCCGGCGAGAGCATTGCTCATTTTTCACATCTCCTGCTTCAAAAAATACCTAATGTCTCTACAGGACAACTGAATCTTTCTAAATGGTCTAGAGTTTGCCTATTATGGTACATCGCGCAATCCCAGCATACACCTCGCGTCCAGTATTTATTAAAAATTGCAATGTAGGACATAAAGAAATTGCAATATAGTCTCAATGCAATTTGGCATTCACAAATTAAAATATAACATCTGTTTTGGTGCAAGAAAAATAAGAGATAAACGTAATTAGTATACAGATAAACATAATGGCATAACTAGAATAAGTACTAGAAACACAATGTTATAATGAACTGTAGTGATAATACTAAAGAGGTAGAGGTCTGTGGGTTATTTCTAATACAAAAGATTATTACAGTTTATAAAGTTCACGAGTGGAGTCATTTTGTATATATTCAGAGTATGTAAAAGTTCATTAAATTTATGCAGTATGAGGACTTACACTTGACAGAGATCTAGGCCGTACAAAGAGGGTCGTTGCATAATTTTTTGAAACTTCGGATACTGTTGTTTTTATAAGCCTTTGGAATGACAGGAGATAAATTTGTGCGTATTTTATGTTATCCTCAGTTAAGGGGCATGTCATAAACTTGTATCATAAAATTTACTTCGTAAACTTCATATATCAACCTTCAGAACTATTTTCAGAAAAATAATAGTTGCTAAAAATAAATTTAAAGTGCGTAATTTATTTATTGATGGAAATGAAACATGCACTTCACGCATAATACTTCAATGAAAGATAAATCTCTTTTTCTTCCACTGATGTTCGTTCGCCTAAAGTAAATCATTTTACTGTTATCCCATGAAGTATGTTTTAAAAATATTTTTTAATCTTTCAAAGTAACAAAGCTGTTTTATTTTTTTCATATTTCTTAAAGAATTAATCACATAGGCTTTTGACGATATTTGAAATTTATATGTGTCAGATGTGTCCTTTAAGTTTGACAGTTTGGGCAGCTATGTTCAATGACCTCTTTAAAATGTAAGAATCAATTTTTTCTTACATTAAGAATTTCATTTCATAATATAATAAGTTCTTTTAAAACTGATTTTCAGCTATTGAAAGCGATTTAAATTATCTGAGATACTGAAAGTTTTATCGAACTCTATGCCGACAGTTTTATCAATAAACAGAAGTTACAAATTTAGTTCTTAAAAGGATGTGAGTTCCATAACTTTTTACTACATCCAAAATTTCTTATCGTTTCTGAAAAGACAAAAGTACATTAACTTTTCAATATCCGCTTAGATATATTCAATGCGCCAAACATTCCCGAGGGCCCTGACAAATGATAACTACTTGCTATGATTACTAACATATGCAAATTTTTTTCTTTTAAAATGTCATTTCCTTATAGAAAGGAGTTTAAATGAATGATTTTGTTTGCCGTTTATAGCCGATATTTTGCTCTTATGAATTTAAAGGCTTAAAGATGAAAAGCAACAAGAATTTGATTTAAAGGGCAGACGATTTTTGAGCTATTTGAAATCTTAAGAAATGCGTTTTGTTCCATAAAGTAACATCTTGGATTAAATAATATAATTTAGACATCATTTCGAAAATGTGTAACGTTTTAACGGTTGAGTAAAAGAAATATAACTGAATTGGATAAAAAGCATCCAAAAGTTCTAAGATAACAACAAAGAGATGCGAGGCATTGAAATGAATGTTTGAATATAAACGTCTTATGCACTTCAATCCTAAAACCTCGTAGATGCCGTGTGCATGATTATTTACTTTTCGAATAAATGGAATCATAATTATATGAGAAATCAACGAATCAGTTATAAGCATTTCAAGATGTTTCTAGAGTATTTATGTCATAATTAGCTCAAAGGGAGCTAGTCCAGAAGGGCTATTAATTTCATTTTGGCATTTTCGGTTGAAAGCTTTAAATGTCCGTTTCACTTTTCAGATTGTTGCTACCAAATATTATCTCCCTGTGTTATATTTAAAGAAATGAAATAATGAAGAAGCTGCATAAATGTGGGTATGTTTCTCGCACTGAGATAAAACAACGGTACCTAGAGCCATCAAATTCTGAATAACGTAATCCTCCACACCGAATACGGGCATTAGGAAGCCCTAATTTGGAATTTGTTTTACTATCGATTTCATATTTTGTAACACCTCTAACGAATTTTTGATTAAGAAACTCAACGATTTCAAAGGGAGCAATGGCAAAACTACAAAAAAAAATATTTTTATCTCCAGCGAGCGAGACTGTGTATCGGAAATTCTAAAGATATGCCCATTTTAAAATTATTTTACAATATTGCTCTTGAATTGAATTTTATCGCTTAAGTGCAAAGAACATGATGTTTAATAAATACAAGTAACACACAAAACGTTAAAAAAATACCCCTTTGGGCGTAATGTAAAATCTGAAAGCATTCAGATTTTTTCACTTATTTTTTTATGTTAATTTACCAGTAGTTATGAGCTGAACCTTTATTATAATCTCATCTTTCAGTACTCCTACCAGAATGCAAATTAGTTGTCTGTGTATATAAGCTAAGGGTTTCATTATATAGAGTTAAGCTTTATTTGGAAGCATAAAGTAGCATCAAACTGTTAACAGACGTTAACCGAATTATCGCTATGTCTGAAAATAAATACAGACTCCTGAAAAAGGTTAAAACAGAACTTTTTGTTAAATCAGAACTTGAACATAAAACGCTTTTCTCATGCTTGCCAAGAGCAGTCACTACTTAAGACAGTGTAACTTAAGTAACAGACAGACCATTCAAATTAAACTTAACTTAGCAGTCGAAGACTACACAATTTAATTTAAATCTCACTCGCGTTAATTTAAATGATGGCAGTTATAATACAAAGCCGAATAATCACATTCTTATCAGATCTAGCGAAACCTAGGGACGTGGACTCGAGAGGCAGAAACACGCTGTTTTACAATCCAAAACCATTCGGACTTACATATTCTCTAACTAATTTACATTTCTGGTGAGAGAACGGAGACGTGATAGTGAAGGGTGAAATTATAAATAACTGGTTAATGCAAAAGAATATTAAGCGTACAAATGTATACATTAGTGCTTCTAACAGCTACGCCTTGCTGTTACTTACTAACCTCAACTATGTTTAAGTTGTATTCCGACTTTAGCGTCTTGCTAGCCGACGTGTAAAATACGCGACGTTAAATATCTTGAGCTAGCTGAAGTAGTCTAGTAAACGTTAGTCTGAGACTAAGTTAACTAATTATATTTCCATTTAACTTTCTGTTATTTTAATTTAAATACCCGAAAGTTGCAAAGGTTCATCTGTCCCACAAGTTGTGCCTTTCTGTTTAATTAAAACATAAATAAAAAGATTATTACTTTTGTATTTTCTTTCAGACTAACAGATAATTCGGTTCCACTCTGGTAGATTCGGCAGGACATAAACGCTAACTTCTGGGTACAGTAGAAGATCTGAAATGTCAGTTAGACATAAAGTTTAATTTTAAGCATAATTTATTACTTCCTTGTACCAAGTAAAGGAAGTATTGGAATTACGAAAAATTCCGCGTACCATATTTCAACGAAAATATCCATTTTGACCGCTATCAAATGCAGTTTAACGATGATTTTGCGTCACATCTGTACGTAAGGACAGAATAAAAGACTCTTTGTCCCAAAACGAAAAACTGATTTAAAATGCGATAAGAAGAGATTTTCTTGGCGTCTGTTCGTACGTATGTATATAGGTATGTATCTCGCATAACTCAAAAACGAATGGCCTTAGAACGTTGAAATTTGCATATAGGATTGCTATAACATGTAGACGTGCACCTCCTATTTTACTTGCCATCGACCGCATAAAAAGTATATAAATATGAATATATATATATATATATATATATGTAATAACAAAATTCCATAATCAAAAATACGCTTAAAACCCTAACTCAAATTTCGTCTTTTCTTTTTGTTTTTTCCCCAGTCACAATTCTAAATGCATGTTCTTTTCATTTTAATGGCGACGGTCGATCTCTTATTTGAAAGTACGTGGAATTAAATCCACAGCTCCATAGTCAAGTTGATTTTCCCGCCTTTTCTACACGTACAGTTATTGAATGTTCTGGAAATATTTAAAGCGAACTGGATTGGCTGACGAGGCTGACGTCATTTCTTGGAAGCTCCGCCTTTCCAGAGGTTTATGCAAAGGATATCAGGGGATCTTTTCAATAATGTAACAATAGAGTAAACTTCAATGCAAAAAGTTATTAGTTGTTCTTTTTTATTTATCCCGGGGTCTGTTTTTTGTAACTGCTGTTTTTCATGGAAATTAATAAATGGATCCTGTTTTTTCTTTAAACTTATAGTTTGATACTTTGAGCTACGGCTACATTTGGTATATCATCAATATATATATATATACCCACTCTGATATTCGACTCAGTGAGCTCAGATTTTTTTTATTCTTATATGTTGGTAAATTGTGCATTTTTGCTTTAAAATGATTGAATTATGTTGTTTTTACCTTCCGGTTAAAATTCTTATGCCTTTAGTTAACCAGCATGTTATAGTTATAGAATTGTCAACAATTTAAAAGTTGTTTAAGTGCGGCTAAGCCTATTTTTTTTATTATAGCAGCCATATTTGTTTACATTTGAAACTCAGCAGAATAGTGGATTTGTTGCCAATCTAGAGAAACTAAGCTTTTGAACAACAAACTAACGTCTTCTTTTATGATTGTGAACTAAATCATCCTTAATCCATTCTGGAATTATCATTTAAGTATTGACTCAGCATAGCGTCTATAACAAATTAAATCAGTTTCTACGCCTTCAGTGTCTTTTTGCCGAGAGAGACCAAAAGTAAACTTCCAGTTTTGTGCATCGAAAAATCTGCTTTCTTGCCCGCTGGCCGAATTGCTTGTTTTTGCGTAGAAACTCTAATTTTAATTGTAAAAATTGTTTTGACTGCATTTATGTTTTATATTTTTCAATTTTTAATAAAGATATTTTGCGGTTTTATTTATTTTTGCCTTGTCGCGAAGTGAGAACTGAATTAATTGAATGAGAAATATATCTCTGATGAAATTCGAGGAAATACGTTTAAATGAAATGCAGCAAAAAATGCGTATAATTTAATATTCCGTACAAGGAAGTCATGTGGTGTATACATCAGATTTTGTTACATGATTTTAATGATAATAGCGTAGGAAATTAAAATCTTTGAAGGCTTTAAAATTAAGAGTACTATTTTATTTGTCTGGGCCAAATGAATATGCTGCTGAAGAACTTCTACAATAAGCTGCGTATTTATTTACTTATATAGTATATGTAATACAACATACAAAAACAAACAAATTTATTATTAATTTTCTATTTAAAAAACGCGGTCACCAATTGCCAAAATTGCTGGTTGATTTTATCAGCGTAACAGCCATAAACTAAATCCTGACTAATATTATAAATACAAATGTGAGTTTGTTTGTATGTTCGTTTGTTTGCTTGTTACGCTGTCATGCCTTAATTACTTAACCGATCATCATGAAAATTTCAAGAAATATTTTTGATATATTTGAAAAGGTTACAGACTATAAAATATAACTTATCTATTGAAACTATATAATAGGTTTTATAGCTTAAAATGATTGTCGTTGTATAAACATTAAATGTTGAAAGTTTCATAAAGATAAGTTGAGTTAAACTATGTAAAAGTTTATCTGCGCGCGCAGGTGCGTGGCATAAACCACGCAAACATTAATTAATTGTTAATACTTTAAACTTCTTGAAATCTTGGTAATGAAAATTATTTATTTTTCTAGTGAGATATCTTAATAAAGCATGTTTTTCAGTTTTTTAAATTATATTTTATTTTAGAATTGTTTAGTAAAGCCAAAAAAACTCGTAAGATAAGATTGTAATGTTTGATATGTTCAAACCGGATTTTAAAAATTATGCAGAATAGCGTCTTAACAGCATTAGTATGGATTTCTTTTTATCTCAATGAAGAAGGGCAGCATTTACTGAAATTTTACGCTGAGTATATTTTTAACTTAAAAAATAAGTAACAGTAACTAAAATTTTATCCCCATTTTCCTCGTCAGGCAATAAGAAAAAAAAATCGTGAGCGAAGCCGAGGGTAAAAGCTAGTACAATGTAAAAATTTAAATGTGCGGTAAATTAAAAATAAAACAATATGCTATTTTTATCAACAGTCGAAACGTTGTACTACCAAAAATGAGTACAATGTTAAAATAATTTTAAAGTATAAGCATCTTTATGATGACATTAGAATATATTTCCCGTTTTTAAGCGCACGGTTAAAGTGATTTGATAGCAATGGGCGGGCAATAACGATAAATCATATAAATGGTGAATGCCAAGATTTAACGCCCTCCTTTTTCAGAATGACTGAGCAAATGTAGTTTAATGTCCTTTTTAAATTTATTTTAAACCAATAGCGGTCGCTTTAATCCAAAATTCATAAAAGTGTTTTTCCCTCGGTCTTGTAGTATACTACAAAGACAAAAAGAAACAATGCGATTTTCGATAAATTCCAGTTTTAAACTGGCAGTAAAAGTAAATTTAAGGCTTTTTACTACTTTCAGTTTTTTATAACAATGATGACAGTGAAGTCTTATTGTTCTCACTTTACGGTTTTGATTATCCGTTAGTAGCATTTATCTGATCCATAATTAACCGACGGTTCCGTTCCGTTCTATGTGAACTTGCAAGTACTGCCTTATCGTGCATTCAAAATTATGCTGAATAACATTCAGCGCATGATTTCTCTTACAGATGATCAAAAGCACACCAGCAGCCGAGCGGCAAAGTCGCTGAACACTGCCAGTTTGGTCTGGGTTTCGAATTCTGGCGAACGGGCTGGCTGCATGGGCATTTCGCGATTTTCCCCGTGGTAACGTGTATACGAGCCAGTTTCTCTTAAAACGCCCTCCACGAAGGTATCCCTCCTCTTAGGCAGATAGCTCTCCGATGGTTTGCAGTGATCAAATAAACCAAAACCAAATGGTCAAAATTCCTTCGAAACGATATTTCCGCATATTGAGCCGAATGTAGGAGCAAGTTCTGCCAATTTTCAGTGCTTATGCAACTGTGGACATGGCAGTAAAAAAGCGTGAAACCGCAATATGTAATATAGGTATAGGTACAGGTAAAAGTATGGCGGACACCAGCGATGTACCTACCATGTGTCAACTGCTCATGCCTCCCCATATTAACTAACTCTTGAAAAGAAAAAAAGGAAAATGAAATAGATACAAAAAAAATACATAACATAGATGAACATAGATCACGGCCAGCAAAACTTCATATCAGCAGAAGCCAGGAAAACTTTAAATCTATAGAATCCGCAGATTCGCATCCTTTAGAAAAGCAGTAAAAGTATTTATGAACAGCAGGAAATTTTTTAAGTAATTCGACAATGATGTTACATTCTATAATGAACTTGGTTATTTTGTGTAAATGTAATTAAATAATTATCTTTGTTTTTACACTATTTAGAAAAGTATATACTTCTATGAAACGTAAGTTTTTAAAGTTTGGACAATGTGCTGAATATTCTTTTTTCAATCAGAAAGTCGGAAAATTTTCTTCTGTTTCAATTTTTTATTCATATTCTAATCTCTAAATGATTTTGGTAGGAATAAGCTGAAAAAAAAAGAAAAAAGTAATATAAGAATTTATTTCCAATGAAGAATATCGCAATAATCTGAAAACTAGCAGTTTTACTTCATTCTTAATTTTAAAACGAGGGAGACGGGACAGTGCACTGTGCGGGCAAACTTCAGTTTGATTATCCAAAAATTATATAATATGAGTTGCGAACAGAGAAGGGTACTGTATGAAGGAGTAATATATTAGATTTACTGCAGTACTAATATAAAAATCAATATATGGGGATAAAAGCTAACCCTAAATGATTTAATTAATTCATTAATTTCAATGAACTAATTAAATCATTTAGGATATGTTTAGGATTTCAGGATATGTTTTTTCCCAAAGCGATTTATAACTAAATTTACAGTGCCATTTAATAAGATTTGAAATACACCATTAACACAGCACTTCTAATGTAACCTTCTTTTTTGCTATCTTAAGAGCCCTTTACAATTTCTAAAGGTAATTTTGCAAAGTGGCGTGCGGTTTCAATTTATTTAAAATTATTACATGCGTCATTTAATGCAAGAATTGTTATTGACTTATTGTTAAATAAGGCATCTCGTTACGCTAGTTCTGTTTAAATTGTGATGATATTTTTTTGTGACATTAGCTGCATTTAATGAATCAAATATTCGCAGTTTCACAATTCCTGATATATATAGAAAAATAGATAAAATAAAAGAAAATTTAATAGCTTTCAGATTTTAAATTACACCCAAAGGGGCGTTTTTTAACGTTTTGTGGGATACCTTTATTTATTAAATTTCATGTTCTCAACACTTAAATCATAAAATTCAGTTCAACAGCAATGTCGCAAAATAATTTTAAAATGAGCGTATCTTTAGAATTTCCGATACACAGTCTCGCGCGTTGGAGACAATTTTTTTTCCGTACAGTGCTGCCATTGCTCGCTTTGAAATCGTTGAGTTTGTTAATCAAAAATTCGTTAAAGTTTTACAAAATATGAAATAGATAACAAAACAAATTGCAAATTTAGGCTTCCAGATGCCCATATTCTGGTGGAAACGTACGTTATATGGTTCTAAGTACCGTTATTTTATCACAATGCGAGAAACATACATACATTTATGCAGATTCGTCATTATTTAATTTCTTTAAATAGTATAATACGGGGCTCTAATATTCGGTGCCAACAATTTGAAAAGTGAACCGACATTTATAGTGAACCAACGCAAAATGCCAAAATGAAATTAATAGTTTTTCAGGGAAAATTGCCCCTTTGGACTAATAATTCATAAGGTATTAAAGCAAAATACATTTATATTTCTTGCTGCAGCACTGATTATAATTTTCTTGTTTGTAGATTTAAAAGTTTATCCCCAAACTTTGCTAACACCAAAGTTCATGTATAGAAAACACATGTATATCTTCGTCATACGACATTCAGGTGATCCTGAAGAAGGTTATTCTTTATAACGCGATTAGAAGCGCCCTAGTGCATTAGAGTAATTAATTAATAATTCATTTTAAAAGCAAGCATCAAAAGTATGTTTCTTCTCCCGTCTTCCAAATATCTTATAGCCTGCCAACGGCTTAGTGGTAAAATCGTTAATATTCCGAACTGAGCTCAAATTCCAAGGAATGATTTGGTTTTATGGAAGTTGTCTTGGTTTCTTTCATGAGTAACATAAATATGAGTCAGTCACCCTTATAAATTTCTCCACGAAAGCGTTCACCCTCGGCATTTCATTTCTTTCTTTAAGCAGATAGTCATTGTGTGCTTTACGTTTATCCTAATAGAACCCAAATATCTTTCAGTAACACTAAGGTTCATCTCGCAGAATAAGAGTTAGGAATTACTGATTTAAGGGTTATTTTTATGGGAGTTCAGAAGTTTGTAATGTGCTGCAGAAGCTACATTTTAATTTCTTTTTATAATTCATATTAAAATTTTAATTATGATTAATTGTAATTAATATATTTTTTAACAATTGTATACGTTAGCTGCATGAAAACCGATGTGCCATAGAAATAATTATGATACCAATTTTTTGCTTACATTAAATTTGCTAAAGCTTGGAATGCGGCGTAAAAGTAATACTAGATAATATAAACTTAGGATCTGAATCCATACCTTTGACTTGTTTTTAACGGAAATAATTTTGTCATCGATTATTATCCGACTCCTTAGCCTATTCGCATCGATCCGCATTAAATTTGATTAAGAGAGACGATAAATCAATTAAAACTTTATTTCCATAAATATGCTGATATCTATAAAAAATATCTTTCCCATGAAATCCATGGAAAAATATTCCCACACACGCACAAACAGAATTTTGAATAAAATTGTAAGAATTTATTTGGGGAGATTTAGAACATCATAACACATAATTACATCCGAAAATCCACCTGACTGAACAAATTTATGTTGTAACGAGATACAACCCTTTCCCCCCCCGCACTGTTTCTTTCATCCATCCCCGTACAGATTATTAAGTTTTCGGGGTCTAAATAGTTATAAATCAACTGCAATCTCTCCTGAACCACAACCTTTTTCGTTTGCTAGCTGGGAGTGATAATCACTTGTCTACAAGAGCACGGGAGAGGAATTCGAAAATGTTTTACAACGTAACTGAATTTCAAAATATTAATTAGTTTATTAGTTATTACATTGTCTAATTTCTTATTGTAGCTAAGCGGTTATCGCTTAGTTATAATAAGAAATAAGACTTGCTTTTATAACGTAGTAATACAATAAGCGTTTTTATGTGAAATAAAGCACTTTTATCTCCAACGTGCGACATTGTTGACACTAGGGAAAATGATTGCGAAAATCAGCGCTTTCAGAGTTTTTAATTGTTATTTCGGCTGATTAAAGTCGTACGGAGATGGGAATAGTCGAAATAGCTTCTCACGATTTTTTGGAATAGGGAATAATATATTTAATGTTTGCCAATGCTATTTTTATTTCAGCGTAAAATTTAAAAATTTTTTTATTAACAAACTTTAATATTTGAAAGTGTGCAGTGGCAACACTTTTTCAAATAAAGCATTTTTTTATCCAACGCGCGACACTATTGCCACTCGGAAAAACGAGTGCGAAAGTTAGCGCTTTCAGAGTTTTTAATTAATATTTTGATTTAAATCGTACGAAGATGGGAATAACCAAAATAGCTTCCCACGAACTTTTTGTAATCAGGAATAATATGTTTAATGTTTGGCAACGCTGTTTTTATTTCATCGTAAAACTTAGAAATTTTTTATTAACAACCTTTAGGATTTGAAAGCGAGCAGTGGCAACAACTTCCGAAATAAAGCAGATTTTCATCTTCAGCTTGCGAGACTGTTGCCACCCGGAAAAATGAGGGCGAAAATGATCGTTTTTCTGAGTTTTTAATTAATATCTCTGATTTTAGCTACTGTTTTTCGGAGAAAAGTGGACGTCGACCTTTTCCAGGACCCAGTAAAGAATTGTAGAACGTTTGGTGGCGATAGCTATAGTAGTGACTGAATTATTACAGGGCAACCAAACATACAAACTTTCTTCTTTATATATAAAGCTGTTTCTAATTTGTATACATTATTGAAATTTTAGCTTTAAAATATAAACCATGTGTTTCACATAAAAGAACTATCTTATACTGCAAAACCGTTAATAATTTCATGTTAATATTTGTATGCGATTGATTCTAAAAGAAGACACTTCTTCTGCCAAAGAAAAGTATTTAAGAAAATTTGATTCAAATTAAATTTACTTTTTAATTTCTAGCCCTTTCATACAGTAACACTGTTTTTAAATTTTCTAGTTCGATCCAATTCAACGTAAAGAAATCCCATAGCAATATAAATTTTAAATTAATCTAATGCAAGCTGGCAACGAAACAAAACCCCTTAAGACATCCGAACATCCAATATAGAAACCAATCTCGGATTTTAGTCTCAAATGATTTCCTCGGGCGGTTAGTTTCAATAAATAGCGACAGATGGCGATAAATGCATTAAAGTTTCAATTCCAGGATCTTCGGTACAAGACATGTTTTTTGTCTTAATACAATATTTTACTTACTGTATTTGCTTTCGTGTTAAATGAAACGAAAAAATAGTGCGAGTGACCCTATAATATTATTAGTGTATTTAACAAAAGTATAATGACATGTGAGATAACAATTATAGTAGAGAACAGACTTCTTTTCGAAAGGGCAGAATGAAAGTTTAAGCGTTTGGTAGTTGTTTTATCGTGTAATCGCGTTTCGACTTACACTGCACGGAAAGTAAGGTTAATAACATCAGTTCTCGTCGCCAGCCCTTTCGGAACAATTTATCAACATTTAAGGTAAGAATATACAGCGTATGTTATGTGATGCCTCTGAACTGTGAGAACAGTTTCTTCATTCTAAGTTAATTTTGCCAAGCTGGGGAACTGAAGGAAAAATATATTTTATTATTTCTATGATGCATCTTTTTATGATATTTAATAATGTGGATTTTTCAGTTTAATATTTTATTTTCTTATAATAGAAACTGCACTTTTATTCACTTTGGCAAAATGTAAAGGTGATAATGGCGTTAAAAATTTCCTTCTACGAGGATATGAAATAACATTCTTTTTCAAACTCATCCTTGACCTTATCGAATGTTACGAGACAAAAAATGATTTACGATGTTTTGTGGCAAGCAATGAGTGTGTTTAGATAATAAGTGTATGTTTAATGAATGTGTTGCGTGAAAATGGTATTTCAACAACGATGTTGTCGAATTCAGCTATGATCTCTCTTCATGCATTTTTTTCATGAATCCGCATGCAATTTAGGTATTTTATTCGTTGAACCTCATACACTTACAACAGCTTTTACAAGCCTAAAAGAATGTGAACGTCAGCTTGTTACTTTCAGCTGATGGAAAGCGTACAAGAATCATTTACTGAAGAAGTTTGGATGATTTGGTTTTGGTCTTGGTTTATATGAGTCTGGTAAAGTCTGGAGAGCTTATCAGAGGAACTAGCTCATACAGACGTTACCTTTGGGGAAAACCACGGTAACGCCAATGTAGCCAGTACGTTCGCGGAATTTGAACTTCGGACCGAACTGCCAGTGTTCAACGACTTTACCGCAACTAAATCTATATTTAGACAGTGCACTGATCTAACAAATCTATAGTTTCATTGAAGGCGAACACAGCCCCTCACTGCTTGACAATGGTGCAAATGTTCATAAACATTATCAGTTCGATTAAACGAAGTAGAACGATTGTAGATTAAACGAATTCTAAATTGTATCAATTACATATATTATTAACAAAAACTAAATTAAGAATTCGAATTATTAAAAAGGATGTTTATTGCTTTTAAACTCTTATTTTCTAAGCAGTAATATTATAATTTGAAGAATATGTTGAAAGACATTCTATCATGTGAATTTCAGGAATATCAAAAATGGCTTTTCCCAGGATCTGTGAAAGATAAAGTTCTCAGATATCGTATAATTGTAACAGTTACTAGATCACGCCTGTCAAATTCAGCGTCTCAAGGTCATCAGTGTACAGCAACTTAAAAAAAGCCATTAATGATTATTTATTTAATAATGAATTTAAATTGTTACTGATGATGTGTTTAAAAAAAAGATGTATTTAAATTACTGTTGCTGGCGTATTTAAAAGTTTAAACTAATTGATGTATTTAGAAAGTCATTAACGATGTGTTTGGGAAGATAATAACGCATAAAATCTTACCCAGACTGTAGTGCTTTAAAATTAGTAGAAGAAATATAAAGAATTTCAGGGAGTAAATAGATACCTGCTGTTTCTCTCCCGACATCTGGCATTTTTCTTTCCTGCAACCGACCTTCAAATGTCTGGTGACATGCCGCTTGTACCAGCTATTTTCAGAACAGAGTCTAAAAGAATATCCATTAACCTGGGTACTTGTTCCTTTTCATTAATAAGAAAAGTTGTTCTCACTGAAACCTATTGTTGCGTTCTGTACGGGTTCGTGGATTTCGAGTGATTAACGACAGCACTTGTTGAGGAATTAAAACACAATTTATTAACTAGTATTACTCAGGACAGCTCCCAAAACACATCTACAACGCCGAAAAACTACGACAAACACGCTGAAACAATCAGCAACACGGCCTTCAGGCTGTAATGGTGAAGACAACTTCACAACAAAGCACTCGAGTGTAGCTCCCGGCTCGGTTCGGTCGTTCTTGGAACTCAACGTACTCCCGAGAGCATATAAGCATTCTGTGCCGCGCCACGCACATAGGGAAAAATCAGTACTTGTGATTGGACATAATTTTAGATGAAATCATTTTCGTTTGGTGTAATGACGTTTAGGCGGGACTCTTTACAGTTTTGTTTTCGTTGAATGACGCGCATGAGTGACACGGAAACGTGAAAATTATCGTTCGTTTTCTTTGAAACGAAAACATTTAGCTGCAGCGTTCTGAGGATGACTTCCTGTTTCATGGAATAATAAAATTATGAAAACTTCCAAAGATGCTGTTAATATCAAAAGCAATCTTAAGCGCTTAAATTATATAAATAGTTGAGTTCATGAATTTAGTGCAAATACCAAAACTCGGCGATCTCAACCCAACTGTAAAGGCACTGTGTGCTAGTAAGTATATTATTGTTATTGCAATTTTGTTGTATTCTGTTCCTTTCACCTTGCAGAAAATATTTCCTTTGCAAATGTCACGTTATTTCCATGTTAATGTCCATGTCATTTTAATATTCTGTTGCCTTAAAGGAAAGAAAAAAGGGCATTTGGTACTGTCGCTGAATTTAATACACGTGTATAAAAAAAAGAAATTTCCTTCTCTGACAAACATTATTATTATGCAAAGGTACAAAGGATGCTAGACATTAAAAAATGGGCAATATTCTTAAAGTAACATTATTCAATCTAAAATACGTATCTTTATTTCCCTGTTCCAAATTTATATTAGTCTAACTTCAAAATGAAATTTTACATTTTCGGGTTGGTTATAAATATTGTGAATTTATCTCCAAATTGTGTTAGCTGCTAGTGTCGTTTTTGCTATTTCTGAAAACTCACTTGTGTCATGTTTTTAGAGATTGCATACATTTATTAAAAGTCTCTGCCTTTAATACACATTTACAGAGTTAACACAAGAAGAAATAATACTTATTCTCTCTAAGGGAAAAAATCACTAAATGTTTTATATTAAATTCTCCACACTACAGTACTGTAAAAAGTGTAATCTCATAACAACAAAAATACAAGACACGTAATAATCGTTCGACACTGCTATCAAAAATGTAAACAAACGGTATGAAGGTGTACCTTCGAGCCCAGGCAAAGTCAAGGCGTTCCTAAGCGTCGAGGAAATGATGTCATCGGAAGCCATATCCAATCACGAGGACAGATTTTCACCTATGTGCGTGGCGCGGTACAGAATGCTTACCTATAACTCGCGTTGCACTCTACGATTGTCTCAACGATAGATCTCATTCAACGACGATGCACACTCGCGATGCACTCACTCGCTATACATTCTACGATGCACTGACGATAACTTGACACTAGACTAACGATCAACTGCTACGCCGTGTGCAGGCAGGGTTTATATAGTTTTTGGCCTGCCTTCGAGAACATTCTTGGGCCAAACTGTAAGAATTCGTTCTAGAATGTTCTCCATCCGTCTACGGCATATCTGCGATTTCGCGCCAAATGTGGCAATCCTGCCTTCCCTTGCCATTTTATGACAACCCTAAACCCGCTTTGCGAGGGAGCTATCTTACCGCAGCTGGACATTTTGTAACAGTATTATCGAACTTGGAAATGACGTACGAAGCAAATTTGCAGCTTTTTAGAAATCGCGCAGGTATGTGTTCGGGCATACCCACTTTATTTAAGCCTTTTTGAGTCTCTCTGAACTTCTGTTAATTCCATCTGTAAATAGGCTCGTACTTTCTCTACGTCGGCTGAGAAAATGTATTTGTAAAGACACCATTTCTAGAATCCTAGCACCCGATATTTTATATATTTAGTGGAATTCTAATTTTTATTAATATAGTATAATTATATACTCTTTTGTTATTTGTTTAGATGAACTGAGGGTCTTTGAGTCAAGGGCCTCATTTGGTCCATGGGCTGTGAGTTTGACATGTCTGACGTAGATGGTAACCTGCGTGATAGCTTAACGTAATATAGTCCAAAACCTATGAAACAATTTCGCTGAATTTCGAACGGTAACAAGTAAACCACATAAAGATTTTAAAAAACAAGAGGTTTGATTTTATTTAGCTTTGAAAGGACAGCCTCTAAACATCTCGGTTCCAGCACTCTTGAACTCCATTTATTCAACTGATCGGATAACTGTATGAATTCCAATTTTTCCGAAGATTCGGGTAAAATAGCTCTAGATCATAATTTTAGATGGAGTTTTAGATGTTAAAGTCGAGATATTTACAGTTTCGCTCTATAATTTTTAACTTTTATATTTATATACAAAATACGTGAGCATACCGAAACCGTATTTTGGGAAATTTCGGAAATGCCACGTAGTGTTCACTCAGATATTATTTCTGAAGAATACCTTTCCTTCAATTAAATTTGGAAACATCCGCACTTTTATTCTAAAGAAATTCGCCTTTCTTCACGGAAAAGGAGACTTTTAGCATTTTGGAAATACACTCTGTATCTTACCATGATCTATTCACGTTGTAAACTTCTTGCACCTCCTCAGCTGCAGCTGAAAGTATCCAATTCACCTAAATCCAGACTGGTCTCAAATCCAATATCTCCCACAATACAGGCATTTCCATAATCGAAAGGTAGCAAAAATCCCTATCCAAACTCCCAAATATTATCCGGAAATCCCTGAAAATATTCCCTTTTCCAAGAGTGCCATTTCGTGTTCCTTTTCATCCACTTCATCAAAGGACTGTGTCACGAACTCCATCTTCCAAGATACAGATGTCGATTATCGACTCATAGGATGTGCTGAAAAAAAAAAAACAAAAGAAAGGTATTGCTTCCCTAATGGTTGCTAAGAAATCGCAGCAGAAAAGTATGAAAGAACCGGACGACTATCTACTAATACCCAGGAAATACACGTGTCATATTGTATGAATTCACAATAGAAAGCCAGCATGTGCGTGTTAGAAGGAAAATTAGTGGGCATAGGAAACGTCCGTAATGGCTAAAAAATATTATGAAATACAGAATCGAAAGGGAAATGAATTATCAAGTCCCCCATATAGCACCAAAAGAAACTAAATTCTCTTAACATGCAAATAATTATTGCATCTTCTTATCTTCTAACTTGTGCTGTTATCCTCTAAATATATCCCGTTATCAACTGGAAGATCTACGCTTCGAGTCCCGTGGAGGGCATGCTTAATTTATCACGCATTTTATTCCGAAAATTCCCTATAATATATATCTATCTCTTTGATTTCCCTAATAATTGTATTCTAATAATTGTCTCTATAATTTTATTCGACGTATAAAAATGTGGTAAACCTAAATCAACAGCTAAGTCAACAGCAGTTCATCCTTTACTCCAGTCATGTGTATTGTCATGTGTATCAGCGAGTCTTATTGAAGGAATTATTGAATTCCCTTATGCTTTCTCTTACGGTGTAAGTGCTTAGGACACTCAACTAGCGTTTAGAATATTTATGGTGCAAATCCTGGCGATGACGCATTGTTTCATCCCTCTTTCCCGAGGCAGATTACTTGCAGTTATCTTCAAAAGCAATATATTGCTCAGAAGCGTCTTTTGCTAAATATATAAACGCAGTAAAATAAAACCCAAAAATTCTCGAAAATATTTTCATTACGTTACAATTTTGTGTATAGGCCTGCTGTAATATGTAGTTGTGCACCTCGCTTTTTAGTTCCAATCGGCCGCATCAAAAGTATACATATATATATATATACCCACTCTGTTACGCGACTCAGTGAACTCAGTTTTTTTATTCTTATATGCTGGTAAATTGTGCATTTTTTGCTTTAAAAGTGATTGAATTTGTTATTCTTATCTTCTGGTTAAGGTTTTTATGACTTTAGTTAACCTACATCTTATAGCTGTAGCTGTACCTAAATTTTACCATAGCAGCCATATTTGTTTGCATTTGAAACTTAGCAGATAGCGAATTAATTCTTTCTGCACCTTCAATGTATTTTTGCCGAGTGAACCAAAAGGAAATTTTCAGTTTTGTGCACCGAGAAATCTACCTCCTTGCCTGTTGGTCGAATTGCTTGTTTATGCGTAGAAACTGTACATTTTTTTAAGATTGTTTTAATTGTATTTGGTGTTTTATCTTTTTCTATATTTTTTTAATTTAATAAAAATATATTGAGTTTTTATATATTTTTGCCTTGCCGCGAAGTGAGAACTGAATTAATTGAATAAGAAATACATCTCTAATGAAATTCGAGGGAATAAGTTTAAATGAAATACAGGAATTCCGGTGCAAGAAAGTCATTTGTTGCACACATAAGCTTTTTTTATATTCAGAAACTATACTGTCACTTCTCCATTTCCTTTTTTCTGACAGAATGCAAATTTTAACTCTCGTATATTTAAATGAGCTAGAATGATATGGCATTTAAAGGGAGGTTTTAGATTATGTAATCAGAGAGTATTCCGCCGGCCTGATAGCCCAATTACTAGTTATAATTTTGCAATAGCATTCTGTCTGCAGCGTTGCTTTAATCTTGAAGATAGTACTATGATGCCGATGTAGATCTGAGCCAACTTGCACGTGAAATATTTCTGTTTAGCCATTGGCTAACTTAAGACTTAGATTTAGTTTAAACATGAATTCCTTACTTGTGAGTTACGCCATAAATACTCGCTGGTTTTGTTAGCACCAGCAGTGCATTCTATTCAACTATTTGAGTTCTTAAAAAAAGGGTCTTTTACACCCTTCTTACGTTTTTGTTTGACTAACCAAACACAGCGATAAGTCTCTTACGGCTATTCAAGATTCTTAATATATGTTACCAAAAAGAGTGAGATTCTACAATATTCGCAATGAAATGTCGTTTCAATTCTACGCTATATAAGATTTTTCATTCATCTTGTAATATGCAAAAATGAATTGTATAGCAGCAAAATGAACTGAAAAAAAGTCCTTTTATCTGGAATTCTTTTTAAAATTGTGCAACAAGTATTGTTTTATATCTTCAGTATCATAAATAATATAGTTTCCTAACATCTTCTGAAGATGTCCACTGCGAAGGTTCTAACTCTGCTTCTAGCATATACTGCCTGCCGCAAGCCTCAAAGGTAATGTGTAGTTTTAATCATGAAAACTTGCAATACTTGATAGGTTGCAAACTGCTACTTATGTATTGTACATAAACTGCTACGTCCATTTTCATTTTATTAAGGTAATTTGTAATAATTGATAGATTGCAAACTTCTACGTACATATTGTACACATTGTTATTCTACCCAGTGGTACAGTCTATTGTGCGTAGAATTCTACGTTTTCATTTTATTAAGATAATGATGTATAGCTTAAATATTTTAATATCTATCTATGATAATTTACATTGAAGAGAAAACTTCAGAAACCAAAATCGTTATTTTTAAAACTGAAATTATTTTTGACTTAAATTAACAGTAAAGATAAAGGTTTAATTTTATATATTATTTTTCTTAAGAAGAGAAGCTAAGCACTTGTATTGTTCCATAAACTTTAAAATTAAATATACATATTTTAAATTTTTTCAATGGTATACTCTTCTTCGAGGGCTTAGATTGCAGTCTGAATACACTACATTGCAAATTTACTTACTTAATTATTTCTGAAATATACTTTTATGCAAATATCCAGATTTTTTATCCGATATTTGTACTAGAAGAAGTACCCGATGCCAGTTAAGTTAGATTGAAAGTAATGAATTTAACAACAGAGAGAACGATACAACTGTAATCGTTCTCTAATAACGGTGCAAAAAATACGTTTCATAGTCATGCATTTTTCAGTCTGATGCAATACGGAACCCTCATAAAAATTTCGATAGAAAAATAAACAAATTCTCCCTCATTATATCAGCAGCAATGGAATGCAATTTTTAATGATTTTCTTCTCTCTATTCAAATAGCCGTAAAAGCTCAACTTCCATCCAATATTTCACCTATATTCAATTTCAGTCGATTAAATATAGCAAAATATCTATCATAATTGATCAGAAATCAATAACGCGAACAAGCACACAAGCAGACATTCTACTTTATCTATATAGATTTTACAAAATTTACAAATTTTTTATTAACAAACTCTACGATTTGAGAGCGAGCAGTAGCAACACATTTGAAATAAAACATTTTTGTTTATTTCGAACGATATGGCATTTAAAGGGAGGAATAAAAAAAATAAACCTAACATTGAAAAACAATAAATATAACATTTTTTGTTAAACATTGAAATAAAACATTTTTATTTCCAACGCTGGAGACTGTTGCCACTCGGAAAAATGAATGCAAGAATTAGCGCTTTCAGATTTTTTAATTAACATTTCTGCTGATTGAAGTCCTACGAAGACGGGAATAGTCGAAATGGCTTCTTACGAATTTTTGGAATCCAGAATAACGTATTTAATGTTTGCCAATGCTAGTTTTGTTTCAACTTAAAAGTTTAAAAAAAAAGTTTCGTAAAACTTAAAAGGTTTTTATTAACAAACTCTAGGATTTGAAAAGCGAGCAGTGGCAACAACTTCCGCAATAAAGCAGATTTTCATCTCCAGCTTACAAGACTGTTGCTACTGGGAAAAATGAGGGCGAAAATTATCGTTTTTCCTATTTTTTAATTAATATCTCTGATTTTATCTACTTTTTTTTAAAACAAAGTGGACGTCGACCTTTTCCAGTGTATAGAAAGGAATTGTAGAAAGTTTGGTGACGATATGTATAGTAGTGACTGAGTTATTAGCGAACAAACAAGCAGACTTTCTTTTTTATATATATAGTTGAATGAAAAAAGAATTATAACGGATAAGACCACTGAAAAAAGTTGCTGCCAGATTGGTTCACCGAAACTAAAACGTTTGCCTGCATATCCTATTAGCGGGTCTCATATGCGCAATTATTAATACGAGCCTTTGGGATTTTCTCTGCAAGTGCTTTCGATATAAAGACAGGCGAATGTTGAGTGATTGGCAATAATAAATAAGTTTCTTATTTAATTTCTTTCTTAAAATAATGTGCGAAACACTTTCTACTGCCATAACCTAGCAAGTTGACATATTGTCCCGGCAAAGATGAAAAATTGAAGAATTATTATTTAAATTTGACTTGAAAAATCTTCCTGTACACCAACGGCTGAGGGTTAAGAGCATTAGGCACTGGTCATTCGAAATGAATTCGTTCCTGACAAGCGAGTTTACCACTTGTGACTCCCATGTTAACATAAATTCGAATTATTTTTCCGCAGATAGTCCTCCTCGAAGGTACAAGTTAATTAAGATTATGTGTTCTGGATGCCTTCCTTCGTTCGACAGCATGGCCACCTTTTTTTGCTCTCCGTTTTGGATAGGTGATACAAAGCTTAGACATTGCATAAATTCACTATACCCCAAGCCCTGGAATTCTCAGTCCATTCAAAGACTGCTTCTATCTCAGAGGGCTTTTGATACCTACTTCCCTATGGACTTCTGTTTTGCCGGAGTTGTGGTCCATACTCCACTCCGATAGGTTACAAGAACCCAGATTTGAGTTATTTTGTACACCTAGAACCGAGGCTATGAGGATATAGATCTCAAACATTTATTTATGGATTTAAAAGTTATGGAACCTTGTACCAATGCAATTTTCGCTTCATTTCACTTTCCATTCTTATAAAATACCTAATTTACCTCAAATCAGGAAGAAGCACGGCAGTACTAAATGCAAAATTAAACAACGTGATGATAATAATATTTCGCTTTCGTTTAAATTAATTTTAATGTTTGGTAAACAGTATAATTCCTGTATAATTTAAATTAATCTAAATTGATTTTACTAGGTGTTATTTAATATTAAAGACTTTCTGAAGTGGATCAATTTTATTTATATTTTTACTTACCCATAATATTTTTGGACGCGTAAAATCGATTGTAATTTGCTAACGTAAAAGAATAATGTATTCCTACGTTTGAAGCATAGTACACGTCTTCCAATACCAAACGATATTTATTTCGGTCTCAATTTCAGAGCGTGGGTTATTGTTGTTAAGAGTAAATTGGTTGTTAAATAATTAATACACGTATTTCTTATTATCTTCTTGCTGCCCATTATTCTCAGACAGAAATAGTTAGGTAAAATTACCAATCGAAGATACATTCACTATGGCGATTTCGTAATAGACTCTTTTCGATTTCAAGTAATTTGTTTTCTTTGAGAGTGAGAAATCATTGTGTGAGACCATTTTATTACTTGTTTGCGCCTGAATGGGTATCAAACAAAAACAAATCTGCAGTTCAGCTGATTATTAGAACCTGAAATAATTTTAACTGTTATTTTTTTTTTCAGTTTGAGAGGAGACCAATTCAATACCAGAACATTTAGTATTTGCCTATCAATTATAAAACTTTACGACTAAAATTGATAGGAGGATATCTTTCCAATCCAGTTTTTAAATTACCTTGAATTTATACAAAATCTGTATGCTTTTTGGAAGATATGGATACCAATTCGTCAAGCAGCATATTTTGCCTGTTTAAACTGCTGACCGTAGTTGCATCCTTGGAGACTTTTCTTGCGTTCGATTGGCGGTATAGATATAACGGGTGTAATTTTTCTTTTATTAATATTATTATTGTGTACATCTGAATAATGGTAGTTTAACGATTGTTTTTGTCTTAATATGCGAAGAAAAGATAATTATTTGTCAGATTTTCTAAAAGCGTGGAACGAAATTAAAAAAAAAAAACATTTGCAGAGAGCATGCCAATTAAAAGAAATTATCACAACTGCCTTTTATGATAGTAGTATTAAATACGATGAGTCACAAATTTCGATGCCGTTTTTCCTCATAATGTAACCATCAGCACGAGTAGCTTCGTAGGCACGAAGGCAGCTTAAACGAAGCTTATATTCAATTATTTTTCTTCCAAAATATTCTAAAATTTTCATAATATTTCAAAGGTAACAAAACGAAGTCAATTAGAAAAAAAGCTACTGCCACAAATATATATAGATATTATGTTTAGGATGATGTGTTTCTTTCCCTGTTTCAGGCCCACCAGCGGCCGAACGGTAAAGATGCTGAGCACTGGTAGTTCGGTCCGAGGTTCGAATCCCGCGAACGGGCTGGCTGCATGGGCGTTTTCGTGGTTTTCCCCATGTGTAACGTGTATAAGAGCCAGTTTCCCTTAGAAAGTCCTCCACGAAGGCATCCCTCCCTTTAGGCAGATAGCCCTCGTGTGCTTTGCCATAGTTGAATAACCTAACCTAACCTTTCCCTGTTTCAGAGAAGATAAATCCCACAGATCCATCATTCACTATCAGTTAACTTGTGATCTTTTTACCAGAATGTCCATTAGGCTTAGAAGAATTCACGTTGAGTTAGGATTTTACAAACAGCTGCAGCTTAGTCATTCACTTCCTGTACATTTTATGTTACAATGCGTTACATTCATGCAGCCTGCTAAATGCTGCCGTTCCACCAGGAATAAAATATTTTATTTAGCAACATATGGCCTGGAAAAATGCCAGTTATCAGACGTATTACTGTTTGATGATCAATAAAATTTTTAATTGATTTTCAAAATTAACAGGTGATTCAGTTAGCAAACTAAGAAAATTTAAAGCAGAAAACATAGTTCTTGATAATTTGTAAATCTATTTTTTAATGATAATTTTACTAAAAAGTGTCGAGTGACCAAAATTACTGTTGTTTGGAAAGCGTACATTTCTTAACTCGCTGCTTTAACTGTAATCTCGAGCTTATGACCATTCGTTCAATATTAAATCTCTCAGTTTCTTTCACTGGTTATAACAAGCAAGAAAGCTGCTTAAGATTTCAAAAAAATCTGATGTGTACACCACATGATTTCCTTGTTCGGAAAATTAAACTATACGCATTTTTTCTTTCATTTCATTTAAACTTATTGGATTGAACTAAATCTACTTCTTCGACAGCGCATAAACCACAACGGAATAAATGCACTCTTTAAAATTCGCTATATTTGTTTACCATAGCGACACTCTGACGCTAGGTTCACTTACCAGCGTTACACCTTATTCATTTTATAACTCAGAATGCACAAAATTTATATCAACTGTAGAATTATCTAATCGTTGCCACATGTTCTTTCCAAATGCTACAATAAATCTAAAACGATTTATAAAAGGAATTCAACAAGCAAAAAAGAACAAAAAAGAGAGAGAGAGAAACAGTTTTACAGAGACGATTCAGTATTTTTCATTCAATTAATTCATTTCTCCCTTCGGACCAAGGCAAAAATACATAAAAACTAAAAAATATCTACATTAAAAATTACGAAGCAAAACTTACACACTTATTTCGAGTGAATTCCAGAATGGATTGAGCATGATTTAATTCGCAATAATAAAAGAATGTAACGCAACTATAACGTGCAGATTTACTAAAACCATAAAACCGTAACCGGAAGATAAGAACAACAGAATTCAATCATTTTTAAAGCAAAAAATGCACAATTTACAAACATATAAGAATAAGGAAACTGATATAACTGAGCCGGGTAATACAGTGGATATATATATACGTATATTTATATACTTTTGGTGCGCCCGATTGCACCTAGAATAGGAGGTTCAGATCTACATGTTATAGCAGTCCTATATACAAAATTTCAACGTTCTGAGGCTACTCGTTTTTCAGTTATGCGAAATACATACATACATACGTACGTATGCCTAGACGCCACGAAAAAATCTCTACAGAATTAATTTTAAATCAGTTTTATAATTTTTTGGGGGGAGAAAAGTCTTTTATTGTGTTCTTACATACTGATGTCACGCAAAAACATCGTTAAATTGCATTCGATAGCAGTCAAACTGGATATTTTCGTTGAAATATTGTACCCAAAATTTTTCGCGATTACAATACTTCCTTTTTATTTCATACACGTAAAACGTCTGTAAGCAAAAAGTCTGTAAAACATCTGTAAAGTCTGTAAGTGAAACAAATAAAAAGTCTAAGTAAAACATGTGTAAAGCACGTGAAGAGAGAAAGGTGCAGCAGAAATAAAGAAATACAAAACGCAGAAATAAAATTGAGTAATTTTTAAATAAAAAGGAATTTAAATTCTAAAATTTAAGACAATTTAATTTATATTCTAATAGCAGAACAATGTAATTTAATTTAATTTATATTCTAATTTAAGTTATATTCTAAAATTTAATTTATTAAAATATACTATATTAAGCAAATAATAAATAAAATAAAGAATTTAAGTAACAAAATTAATAAATTTAAATATAAACTGATTTATATTACATATATATAAAGAGTTGGATTGTAAAAATAACAAGGAAGCCAAATAAGGAATGAATAAACTTTCTCCTAAGTTACGGTTACAGAAAACCGACTGAATTCACTCATCCTCACACAAAATAATTTCCTGTCAGAGATTAGGCTATAAATTTTATTTTCGTTCCAAGTTTCGGGTTTAAATTACTTTTCCTTTAATAGCTGTTGATCTTTAATTCGTCTTTTCAGTTCCATGAAGTCGCGAAATGATTTTTCTCTAAGCCAAGATCGTATTTCATTCTTACTGCTTTTTCTTTCGGTGTCTCGTTTACTTCCGGGTGATTTTTAGTCTGTGATGTTCGTATGAATATTTCCGTGACTGCTGTATTCTCAAAGTTAGGGATGAAAGCGATAATATATTCTATAGGGGTAAAGGCTTTTAACGGCGATACTACAAATGACGAAGCGGTAGATTTCAAATGAAATTCCTGGTTGTTACCTTTTGATGTTAATAATTACAAACATACCCCATTTTTTTAAACTCCTTCTCGTTAATGTTGCCTTTTTTTTCACGTACCGAAGAATGGGAAAACATAAATTCAGTTAGTTAAACTTTAATTAAAGGTATACAGTTTCCAATGAAAATCTTTAATATTTGCTCCATCTTTTCTGCATACCTTCGTGGTGTAACGGTAGCACACTCGGCACGCATTCGAGAGGTCCAGGTTCGATTCCCGGCGAGGGCATTGCTCATTTTTCACGTCTCCAGCATCAAAAAACCTAATGTCGCTACAATGGCCCCCGAATTAAAAGGCGGTGAATGATGACTCTTCACCATCAGGATTGGGCAATTGAGTCTCCTAATCAACAGTAGCCTTTTAAAAGGGGGAGTATGTAAGGTATTTTCTCCCTTCGTAGTGTAAAGGTACCACACTCGGCGTGAATTCCAGAGGTAACTTTAGATCTATTTCTAATAAAGTCGACACTCTGTTCGAATAAAAGCTAAACGCTCTCTGCCGGCAAATTATGAAAGTTATTGGTATCAGTTCTGTAAAGAAGTAATATAGAGGAAATACTCAGTTTTAGGGTAATAACATTAAGTATAATTATCCATATACACTTATACCTCTTTAGTCTTCTTTTGTTCTGACAGATTTTCATTTTCGCATTTAATACAAGTCTAGACGTCTATACACATACAAAAGGTAAACTTAACTAAAAGGTTTATTAAACTATGTCTAAAAACTATGTCTATGTAACATATAGTATCTAATGTTGCTTGGTAAGTATGTGTTAATTTAAGTATTTTAATAAATATAGAACTACAGTTCGTGAACTAGCTTTTAATGATTAATCACTCGGCTGGAGCTATAAGCTGTTACCTTAAAATAAGTAATTCAAAGTCATTGCGACACTTTTCTTATTTATCGTTGTAACATATTTCATCATCACCACACAGAGAGAATCAGGACAGTTTTGGCGAATTGGAGGATTCGACACTTTTTTTCGCAGTGGTAATTACCATGGTTATGAGAGATGATTTAGGGAGGAAAAGTTCTTGAAGTGCCTATACTAAAGTAACAGACTGTAGTAGGAATTCCAACTTTAACAAATTCAAAACTGCTAATAAATGCAAAATTCGTTCCACGCATATACAGATCTGCTAAACGGCATCTCAACCTAAAAAGCTTAGTGATTGAGCATATCACTGTCACAAACTACAAATTTGCTCCCTATTTAAGCTCAATCCATTTTGTACTCTGGGGAAAGCTGACGGACGAAATATGCGCAGAAAAGAATGAGCATAAAACTGAAATATATCGTCGATGTTCACTTTCAATTTAATTTTTAGTATTCTGTTTAATTCATATCATTTCAAATAGATTTCATTTGTACTCAAAAGAAAATTTCTATGAGCATTACATGAAATTATTGTAATTAGTAAACTTTATTTCTAACACTATATAGTTACCGTATAATTACCGTTTATATAGACAATTATATAGTTACTATAATTACCGTTTATATAGACAATCATTTTGTTTTTCCGAGATATTATAATGCGCAACATATTGTTTCTGATAAATTCTGTAACTATGAAATTCGTTGTATGAAGCTAAACTTGAATAATTTTTCTTGTAATCAATGGAAATTTAGAAAATATTCGTTCAGCGACGTTTGAAATTATTTACTGAAGAACTGTGTAGCGACTATAAGCTGAGTTCTTGTAGTATAAGTAACAGCTTCGGAGAAGGGTTAACTTACCCTTTATACCTACTCAAAATGAATTGAAAGATGGTCCGTCTCGGGCGTACAATAAGCCTCCACCTGGGCTTTAACTCAAAATTGAAAGTATAAAACTAAACTACTGCTAAATAAATTTAATCAGCCGTAGCTGCACTGAATCAACTCGCGTAGTTGACCTTTATTTAAACATCACCCGCGTATACTAGCAGGCATTTAGTAGGTACGGCCGTAGAATAGCAAACTTAAATTAAGTGACCGAGTAAGTGACAATTTGACCGAAAGGCAGAACACGCTTTCCTACCGAAGTGTGGCCACACTTATATCTACTTCATTTGCATATATCGTAATCCTGAAAACTCATTCTGGTAGGGAAACGTAGGTGTGAAACTAGAATGTATAGGAAAGGCCTGTTTCAAAATAAGAATAACTATTAGAAATATGAGGTAAAATCCTACAAAGTTAAGGTGAAATAAATCTGAACATATTTTCTAATAATTTACTTCTCTAAACTTAACGTAGTCATTCTGAATAGATGGATTTTATGCTCTTTTGCTCCAGAGAAATATATTCTGAATGGTTACACCTAAATTTATGTATTAAGGCACCCTTTGCTATCGCCCTGAAACGCAGTATATATATTTGTTGAACTTGTCACTTGGATGGTAAACTGCTTAACGATAATATTTATAATGTGATCTCAACCGATGGTAGTCAAGACGTCAAGAGGCCGTGTTAACGTGAAAATGTTAAAGGTGAGTCAGATTAAAAGCAGTAAATCACAATGCATCTTCAGAAACGCAAAGGCTAGGAATAATGTTTCTGCGGGTAAGCGAATTTTGCGGCTTTTGTGGTTGCTGAAAAGGCGTAAACTGAAAAGATTACAGAAGAAGAAAGCGAGGAAAATGCGTGGTAAATAAATAAAAGTAAAAAAAGTGCAAAAGTGTCCACTTGAATAAAACAACATTCCACTCTGCAAATATCTGCGTGACAGGAAGAGAAAATTTCAGAGAAATATCTGAAAACAAAAGAAGTATGCGAACTTCAGCAGTTTCTTTTTTTTTCTTTTGAGATTTTATGCACACGAACTAAAATTTAGGTATTATAATTATTTCAAAATATATTCTTGTTTTAGTTTATATGAATGTTTTACATTACAAGAGCTTTTAACCGAATTCTTTCCAAACATTTTTAGTCATTGCATTATAATGAACATGAGGTTTTCGAAACAGGAAACATGAAAAGAAACCTGTGCCCTCATCACGATCCGAGCTGTGGATCTTCTCCCACTCACTAGCTGAAAGTTACAATAAATTGAAGAGAGCAATTACGGGAAATGTAATAAGTCCTTTCATTCTTTTCTTAATCGACGATTGGGGGAGAATTGCAAAACCCAGTCGACCTAACTCAGGTGGAGATGATTTATCGTATTTCCCATTTTTAAATCGGATACAAATGTAGAGCCTTAACTTTCTTTCAAAAGAGTACATGATAACATGACCTTTTTCCTAATTGTGTAATTATGCTTATAGCGAAAATTATTGCTACGTTAACAATTTACTCCATTGATATATTAAATAAAAGACTTTTCTCGAACATATATTTGTATGGAATCAGCTGTTGAACAGATCAGCTTGTAAGGAGTTTGACCGGAAAATGTGTAAAAATTATACCCTAGTCCGTATTTAAACGCTAGATCTTCCATTTGTTATAGTTGTCAGGACTGGGTGTTCGGTGCATATTCTTGGCGAACATATTCGTGCAATACTTTAAATCCTGATCTTGAACAGGGAGCTGAATGCAGCTCTGTTCTGTGGTAGAAAACTGTGGTTAAGTGGTAGAAGAACTGCACTTAAGAAGGATTTAAAATCATCTTTTATTAAACCACAATTATATAAACCCACTTCCCAACTCGGGAGGGATACAAAAAACAATGATCGCACTTGGGTTTAAACTGAACAATCAAATTATTTAAACTAAAATTAAATAGAAATGAAGTCGTCGTTGCTCACAGAGCTATGAACGCGAGGTTGGCCTCTGTGCTAAAGGGTGCGTAGCAAAATTTAACTACTACTAACGCACTTAGATTTACTTCAATATGTAATAGCATAACAGCGCTACGGCTTAGAATTTAAATACTAGCTGGTCAGGCGAACGTCGAACAGAGTAGCAGAGGTCTGAGACTAAAAGCTCTCTCACACTGAGAGGTTCCTACCTACCGTTTAAATAGAACTTGGCTCCACTTCAAATTAGCATAAAGCTGAAACGCGCGCTTATTCTAACGGGAAGTTGAAATAAGAACAGATAGAAAAAGGCAAATTAAAATAAAACTTTGTTAGTTTAAACTAAAACCTTACATAGTCTGTTACTTTAAAATAGGTACTTCAAGGCCGTTTCCAGCCCTACCTATTTGCGATCCTAACCCGTGTCGTTAACTCTGCTTACCACTTATATTCTCCTCCTCATTTTAAACTATAGTTCAAGACAGCCATCATCCACGCGCTTTTCAAGAAGCAAAACATGCTAAACGGAAATGAAGTGAGAATACAAAATTAGGCTGCTGCAACTATCGTTTCCCATGACTACATGACAATCCGAGGACCGTAAAATGACATTTACAATTCATGATAAAGATAGTATGTAGTAATTTCTCTCCGAGATTACAAACTTACCAAAATGGAAACGCCATAAGGTGTTGTAGCTGAAAGTTATACTAGGAAGTAAAAAGGTTTATAATTATTTAGATGCAAATGCACGGATTTCTTCTGTATGCGACGCAGAAAAGTTTAATAAGTAAAAGAAAGGTTGTTGTCATTATTCATTTTTAAATTTTGTCTCACTTGAAAAGTTTTTATAATTTGTTTACTTTTAGTTTAGGTAATTTATTTAGTAGTTAATTCATCATATTAAAATTATTTAAAATAAATGTTTGTGTGATAATTTTACATTTAGCTATCAAAACGTTTGAATTACGAACTGTAACCAACAAAAATTTCTTGCAGTTACCAGCGTCTCCAGATTTCAGATATAAATATAAAATCGAATTATTTTCTTTCTCGCGATTGTTATTATTGTTTATGTATGTTTTGTTAAATATTTAGTTAATAAAACTTAAGGTTTAGCTAAAAAAATTTGTTTTGTTCAAAAGCACTCTCAAAAAAGAAAGAAAATTAACTCGTCAGCTGCTTTCAAATTGCTTATGCATCCCTGAAAGGTCTCTATCAAAAGTCTGTGTGCAACTGAGGCTTTGCCTAAATCAAGTGAACTAGTCCAGTCGTTACATCTACAGCAACATTTAAAATCATAGTACAGTACTTTTACGTAATAATGTTATGAAAATGTTGTACATGTTTAATTGTATTCTAATGTAATAATTGTATGTTAAGATACCAAAGTATATCTTAGCTAAAAAATTTATATAAAATGTAGATTGGCTGCAACTGCATTTCTCAAACAATGTTTCACTAAGAGTTGCTTAGAGTACAGGGGAGGATAACATGTTATAAAATGAAAACTTATATTGTACATTTAATTGAAGAACATTTATTCATATTTTAGGCTTACGTAATTTTAATAAAAACGGCGTTCCCTTCTGCATTTTTCTTAATTCATATAAAAAAATTAGTTTTTTCACAAATAAATGAAAATAAACACTCATAATTTATTCATCTGATTAAGTTTGAAATATTTTTAAAACTCATTTAAAAATGCTTTGGTTTCAAAAATTTAAATTACATATTTTGGTCATAAGTTTTCAAATTTATAAAAATGGAATTAATTTCAGAACATAGGTAAACTTTTATTTTTTTTTGTATAACAAAGAAATTGATTTCAAAAGCGATATTTAAATTAATGAGTTTGATTTACATTATAAATTTGTTAAATTTATTATAAAAAGTGATATTTTCTAAGAAAAATAAGCGTTCGTTTTTCTTTTAGATTAAAAGTCATTTTAAATATTTAAGGAAATTTGGTTGAGAAATTTATTTTTATGCAAATTTGGGCACGCATATAAACTTAACCTAAGTTTAAATTTGTGCGGATTTTAAAAAATTCGAATTCCAGGGTGACTTTGATTGAATTCTCTTCTTAGAAGCAAAGAGTGTTTCAAAAATAATATTTCTTCTAAAGAAAGGGAGCTTTCGACAACCGTTCTCGAAATTAATAGAATTTTACTTAAAATCTACTCCAATTTTTCTTGACATGCTTATTTTCCATATGCAAGTTATTTTTCTGTGATAAATAAGTTATTTTTAAGGCAGGTAGAATCATATAAAAATTTTGAGAGTCAAAAAACACTGCAAATTAGTCAAAGGTATTGATTAATTCATCAACAAATGTCACAAATTCAACTTAAAATTTCTTTTACTCTGCACTGATAAAATCAATCTCCTGTGCATAATCTTTGAGAATGAATGACGAGATTTCGTGGAATTTTGGAAGACATGTATTACGTGACGTGGATTGAAATGCTTTTATTTAATTCGGTCTCTCAAATAAGTCGTGAAAGAAATTAGTACATTTCAATATATTTACTATTACCAGTGCGACTGACATCAAAATGATTGCAGTTTCAGTTGATGCTTTGCCAAAACATTCTGAGCTAACGTTTTTAATTCGCCTGAGTGATTTTGTTCTTGTGGTGGTCAGTATGATCAGTTCTTTCTCTGTAAAAATTATTGCAAAGGAAGTTCCAGAGGAAAGAGCCTAATGAGATAAAATTTTGATTTATATCGCATTATTGGAATAGATACATTTGTTCATCATTTGTACTAAAATAAACAATTCAATTTATTTTGCACATGATTCTTAAAGTGGTACTTCGTCTTGTCAAAAAAAAAACATAAATTAGTGTTTTTCATTTCCATTTACTCGACAGGCGAGAATATAAAGAACTGTAGCATGTCCAAGTAATATGGAGGTTTATATTAATTTCAGCAAAGGAAAAAAAGGAACAAATATCTTATTACTCGTTTAACAGTTCTAAGGATTGATCTTCGGAGAATCTCGAATGTGTTTACTATCACATGAACGTTTTCAGGCCTTCAAACACGACAGTTAAGCAATCATTTACTTGGAACGTAGCTTCCTCGGAGAGGAAGATATTTTTAAGAAATTCTGATTCATTGTCAAATCGTGTAGCACGCTAACAACGTTGCTAACCTTGTACTCCTTATTTTGCGATTTGCTTCATTCCTGTACTTGAAACTAAGAGGAGGGTAATTCGAATCTCTTACGCATAGCGTCATGCAAAATTAAGTGCTGATTACGGCGTTAAATGGAGAATACAGGCAATCTAAAATAGCGAGTGTTTCTTATCCATTGGCACTCTGTGCGCATAATAAAAACACTTGCGCATAATCATTTTGAAAGAATTAATTCGAAATCTTCTTCATCCCTCAATTCCGGATGTTTTAAGAAGCCCAGATTCATGAAACTGTCACATGCTTCTATATAACTCCATGAATTTAAAATTAAAATGCTTTCACAGAATATAAATGCTATACTTAGGGAGAATGGCAACATGAGAATATTAAAAACATTTGATGTAAGTATTGTACAAGTACTTCTGTTTAAGATGAAGTTATAAGGTATTTCTCCCGCCCCCTTAGCATACCTTCGGGATGTAGTGGTCAGCACAATCGGTGCGTAATCGAGAGGTCAGTGGTTCGAGTCCTGGCGAGGGCTTTGCTCATTTTTCATGTCTCATGTTTCGAAATAACCTAATAAATCTACAGTGGTACCCAAACTAAAAAAAGATGGTGGATAATGATTCTCCACCACCAGGATTTGGCGATTGGGTTCCCTAATCCCTAGTTGCCCTTTAAAAAGAGGGAGTGTATAAGGTTTTTCTCCCGGCCTTCTTAACATGCCTTCGTGGTGTAGTGGTCAGCACACTCGGCGCATAATCGAGATGTCCGTGGTTCGAGTCCCGGCGGCGGCATTGCTCATCTTTCATGATTCCTGTTTCAAAAACTTCTAATGTATCTACAAACTAATTATACTTTTGTGCTTCTAAAAGTCCAGATAAAATTTTAATAACAATCTCAGGATGGATTTATTTTGAAAAAAACTAGCTTTCTTTTATTAAAGAACTGTTATTGTGTAAAATTCAGTAAAGCGCAGGACATAAAATACATAGTATGCAATAACAAATAGAGAAAGAAAGTTTATTCTAATTATTAGTAGGATTTTATAGCTAATTGTAAGTAATAGCGTCTCTTGGAGATGTCAGATGGAATTAGTTTTAATCAGTCTGACATGAGCGTAAAATTCATTATAAGCATTCATTTGCAATTTTTGTATTTCGTCTATAGACATATATCCACAAAATATTTTCAATTAATTTCGTATAATTCATACTTGACAGAGACTTTGTGGAGCCTCATCATTTATACTCAGAGACTTAGAGTGAGACTTAAAACAGCAACATTTCATTTCCCTTTTATGTAATATAATACTCAATGCATTAATTTAATGACATTTAAAAGCCTTATAGATCTAATAAATATTTAATAACTTGACTCCTTCCCTAAAAATAAATAATTCAATCAAAAAAAAGTAATTAAATAAATAACAGAAATAATGAAGGATCTCTGGCATCCAGCATTCTGATGAATTCCCGCTTCATTTTTTTTTCTATGCGTTTATTTTTTTTCTCCTTGATCTCTCTTTATGATGCCCTAACTGGGATCTCAAAACATCTTTCCCAACTTCTAATCAGGATTCCCAATCGATTTTTTTGCGTCCTTTCCTTTTGCGTGACGTCACCTTCAGTGACGTCACATCTTTAAATGGTGCTGACTTTCTCCCATTACGTTTTTGCTTTTTCTATCGAAGATAAAGTCATACAAGTGTAACTAATATTGGAACTACAACTAAGGAAGTCTTTCGTTCAAACGCAAAGCCCTGTTCCGGTGATGAAAAATAAAGAACCAGGTTACTGAACTTAACTGAAAACAAAAAGAAATAATATTAGAGAATACAAATGGATTTGGTTGATGCGACTGGATTTGGCCAGTTTGAATAATGTATGTATGTGACATCTGTAGCGAATGCACACTATAATAATCTAAATCTAACACAGCTTCATATAAAGAGATTCTCAGTTCACAGAAGTGTTTTACAAAGGGAAAAGAACTGCGATCTAAAAGTTTCAGCTATTTCTCTTTCTTATATTAAGTTTTAAAAATTTTATAACATATCAAAAATAACAAAATGTACTAAAACTTTCAAATATTTTACTTATATATTTAAATAGAAATATTTTCCACTGTTCCAGCTTATAAAACTAAATCTAATAAAGAGACTTAAATCTGTGTAATTATAAATCAAAACGTTTCAAATGAATTATGTACTCAAAACAGTTTTAGTTTGAAAAGCCTTTGCATTTGTTTCTTTTTTTCGTAAATATAAATGTTAGGGCAAAGTTTCATCAACTTTGTTTTTGATGTAGGCCATAGACATTTTACGCTCAATATTTTGAAATGAAATAAAGTGAAATTCTTTAAGCATACCTTCTAAAATATATGAACTGACTTATTCTGTTTAATGTTTAAGGCTTCTTTCACTCCCTTCTTCAGATTACATTCCAGAAATGCCAAGGGAATTGCAAGCAAATGTAACTGAATGATCGTTTGGACTACTGCTTGGTAGTTTAAAAATTAAGGTATTAATCAAACTCTGCTATTTTTGCCTAAGAATATAATAATACTCTAAATAGTTGCAAATTAAATAGTAAATTAGAATCTGTAGAATTGCTAATATAACTGGAAATTAGAATTAAAATGCGGCAATAATCGCTACGCCTTAAACAACTCACAAAATACGAAGGTTTTTAATAACCCTTTTATTTTCCTCTCAATTTAAATGTAAAGGCACAGCTTGTGCTACAGGCGAAATTTCCACAACTTGTGGATATTCTAAATCAATACAGCAGACGATTAAATTCGAAAATCGATAACGTAGTTTGAGAATGAATAGAATAAGCTGGCTCGTATATTTTCCTAGCACATATTTAAAGCATCGGGTGGTAAGAATGCCTAAGCCGGAATATAATTTTTAAACACGGATGGCTTAAAATACTTACAACAAGCTACTAAGACAGATTTTCAAAAGCTCTTTCAACTAAAGATTCAAAATTCTCAGCTTTAAAATACACAAAACTAATTTGCATTCTGGTGAAAAGTACGAAAAGGAGAAGTTATAATAAAGACTTAAATCACAATAAGAATTTAATTAACGTAAGATGATTCAAAAATCTAATAACCGGGTTCTTAATTTGAGTGATCCCACTAGTGGCCGAGCGGATAAAGTTTTGTAACTAAACCCAACGCAAACGAACGAGCTGGCTGCATGATTTTCGGGATTTTCCGCATGTGCAACATAAATACGAGCCGTTTTTGCTTAGAATGGTCCTTCATGAAGGCATTCCTTTCTTTATGCGCGACTTCTAAACGCAAATTTCTGAAATAAGAAAACCAGAAACTCACCGAAACCTAGTGTAGTTATCCGATTAAGAGGAATTTGATAGATATAGCGTCAGTGGTTGAATTGCCAATACTGTCTTATAAACTTAGACTGCCATTTGTTAAGACAGAATAACACGCCGAACAGGTACAATCTAGAATAGTCAAACAACAACAAAAAAAATTTTTCTGTTCTAGTTAACGATCCCAATTCCAGTCCATCTTTGCCTTCAGCTTTTAAGGAAATTATGTCGTTTCAGTTCTCGTTTCATTAATAGATGGCGCCAGTAGCTTAACTCCTGACCAGCCGTTCTTATCTCGTTCATGTGCGCTTTGGCAGCTGAGGATAATGGTTTGGTAAAAACCATCCAAACTAGTCCTGTAAAAATTTGCAAATATAACGCTGATTTTTGTTGTTTGGCTATTCTAGATTAATGCCATTTGTTAGTTAAACTCACATAATTTATTATCAATTGCGAACTTGGCTAGACTGCAGATTAGGAGCCAATCGCCAAATGAAGAGAAATCGCGCCAAATCTAGTAACCTCTTGGTGTTATGAAAATCGTTAGGGTTTAAGGATACAGTTTATAGTATTTAAGCGGGCTTTACCTGGTTGAAATGATCGCGCCATTTTGAATTGCATCTCCATTGTATTGTTACATTTTAGTGTGGATAGAAACAAATGCAAGTTTCTACTGTTTATTATAAATAAAAATATAAATTACGTAGTTAAAATTGTTTAACCACTTTTTGTTCTTTTACTGTACTATTGCTCATCTTTCAGTAGATCGAAATTTTGAATTTTATCTTCGTTTTTCTTCTGCATTTTTTTTTAAGTGTTATATTATCCGATCATTTATTGTTCATTTACTGCTTATTACAATTTCTTAAATTTCGTGCTGAAAAGTTTTACTCCATTTTGCTGCCGTCTTAAAAATGGTATGTGATACTATGAAAAGTTTTAATATTTTTGATCCCATAAAATACACAGTTAACTTTCAAATACTTTATCGTTGTTTTTCTTGAACTTCTGTTTTAGATATTTTGGCATGTTTGCAGGTTGTTTAGATATTTTTGCATGTTTGCATGATCAATTTTTTGCATGTTTACAGGATTCATTCAAATTCGCGACCATCTAATATGGCAATATGATGAGTTAGTGATTTTCCAAAACGCGCAAAAATAACCGACTTGGCGATTTTTCGAAAACGCGCCAAACTGGCCAGTAATATGCAGTTTTATCGCGGACTTGACATAAAGAGTAGAAGTGCAGGAGTCAAATGTTTGAATGATATAAAATTAGCAATATGTCAACAGAAACATTTTTTTAAAATTATTCTTCAAGAAGAATTTTAATAAATTCTAATATAACATAAAAGATAAATTATAATAATGGGAAAATAAATGTAATAGTGATCTTTATTTATTAGATTAATAATGATCAGATACGCAATTTGGACAAATCGCAGTATGGCTTTAAAAATGCGTTTTCATTCTAAATGCATCTTGATTTGTAATGATATTTTACCTTTGTCTAAATTTTCCCTTTTCAGCCAAGTTCAAAGCGTAAGTTCTTCTCTAACTGTTGCTAGGAATCAGATAACTAGTAGTATTAATGTCGCTCAAATAAATGCCATTACTTTTCAACAATATAGACTCATCATCCATTAAAGAATGACAAACATTTTTCGTACGTGTCTAAAATGATATGGAATGCATTGAAATAAATTTAAAAAGAAAAATGTAGCTCATTGCTTTTCCCATTATTAGCATATTATAATTTAGAAAACTGCAGTTTTATCGAGCCTTAACAGCCCCTGCCTTTCTTACGAAATATACCCCCAAGCACTCGTGTCGTTAAACTCTTCAGCAACATTTAAAGAAGATACACGATTTTAAATAAATGCTTGAAGCGGCACCTCATCCATTTTTTATCTTCTTTTACCACCACGCAGGTGGAGTAATTCCCAAACATCTTCGAATTTTTGAATTACTAATGAAACTAAGAGGAAAGAATGTCTCATATTTTTTATGGACTCATCTCCTTTTTATAGCGTTCTTTCGCCATCACTCAAATAAGGAATGGTATTGGGGAGTTATGAATTTTTTATCGGAAAGGTATGAGAGAGAAGGACAAAATGCTAAGGGGTATTCTGGTGCATTGTGAAGGGGTGGGTCTAGACCTGAAATTGAGGGATTAGTGATTGATGTGGGAGTGTAAATCTTCACACAAAATATTTTATAGGCATGGCACTTAAAGGTTGCATGCTATACGTTTATCTTTAATGGTAATATTTCTTTATTCTTCGTCTTTAATGCGGAAGTATAGTTTGCGAATGGAGATGGGCGGTGCTTAAATTTAATGTGATTCATATGAAGTCAAGTCACTTGATTCTTGCCATTCGAAATCTACTGATGGGGCGTCTTGGTTGAGTTGAATATGCTTTCGTGTCGTGTCGTATTTGTTAATTACTCGCAAAATAAATTGTAATAAATCTAAAATTTTGAATTTTAGCTAAAGAAATGCTAATTTTGAAACCTCAAATATAGAAAGACGATTCAAAAGGTCAGTGCATTATTTATGTACTAGTATAATATTTACAACAGAAGAAAACATTTATCAAAGTAGACACTATTATTAGACTATTACACTGATGACATTACAAATCCAGTTCCATGAACCAAAGCAGTTAATGGCATCGTATAGTTTTCACATGTACATCATAAATGAAGGATAAAATGATTAAAATTCTAGTTCTTTTGAGCCATGAAATATGCAGAAATCAGTACTTCAAATATTACTTTCTGTAAACAATAGCATCTGTTATATCATTGGGTAAAGAATCTAATATGGTTACAGTTGCGAAAATTGCAGCCGATTCAGCTTCAATTCTAAGCCAGTTTTAGTTTGTCATACCCGCTGGTGGATGTTGTCATTCTAGTCTCTGTGGAGGTTTTGAGCCCACGTTTTCAGTTGGCGAGATATCTTGAAAATGCCGAGGCAGTGATCTCATACCCAGTTTATTGAAGAAACATACTACAGACAGGTAATCTAACATGTAATCTCACAATGTTCGGCTGAAAACTGAGGTGACGGTATCTCGGAAGTTATGACGTAAACATTGGCATTGAAACTTCAATAATCTAGTGATAATTGGTTAATTTTCCGAATATGAGGTTTAGAGGTGAGATATATGTATAATCAATGACGCTCCATTTCAGCAATCTAGGTGTTAAGTGGTATGACGAGGAAGAATACAAACTTCAAATATTCCTTCAGGAAGCCACGTTACGACACTAGCACTTCCATGTGCATCTTTAAACCTATTATAGCCAATGATATTTTAACTATAGCGGCAGACTGTTGCTAAAGGTCTGTATCGTTGCAAATATAATCAATCTGTACATTCGGATAACTGATGCTATGCAATTTCCTGACCCAGCGCAGATGATGTGTTTTACTATCCATAGCAGAGATGAAGACGGGATTGAGAGTTTTGCCATAATCAAATAAATCAAGACATCCTTATTTACAGGGAATTAATCCGGTTTTCCAAGCTAAGGATCTTACAAAGCTTATCTGGGAGGAGATGTAATCCAACGGTAAATCTGAATTGTGATTTAGTTCCTACAACGATCCTCGGGACAACAGGCTTGGGGATTTTATCAGCTCCTGTAATTTATATGTGATCAACGAGGATTGTGGCCTTACTTTTTGTTCGAAACAAGGATATCAAGATATATAGACTTTACAATTATGGGAATTGATTTTCTTTCGAATGTTACCCGTTGGTGTGTCTCGAAATGTAAATCCTTGTCAGATCATGCAATGTTTGAATTTGACTTACCAGATTTTGTTGCTCCTTCTGCTGTTAGCAGAGTTTCGTTTTATACAAAAAAAGCAAATTGGAAATATTTTGAAAAATTTTGTTCACAGTATATTCCTTTGTTTTAAATCGTCTGGTTTCTCTAGCAAGTACTGACTTTCTTGATTCGGTTTATAACTTCAGTTATTTTACAGACATCTATTATATCTATGCCTATTAAAAGCACTGGTATGCATAATGTACCATGGTGGTCATTAGACATTTATAGTATGAGGAAAAGAGTTATTGCTGCTAGACAGAGATTCCAAAAAACGTCTGGGAACGATATATGGGATATATGGACGCGGAAATATCTTTACTTGAGGCAAACATACAATCAAATGCTCCTTCAAGCCAGATTAGAGTCTTGGAAGAAGTTTCTTTCAGACATTAGTAATAGGAACGGGTGCAAAAAATACATATTTAAATGCAATTTATGGAACACTTAAATGAAAGTTTAATAAGGAATATTAATATGTACAACTTTCTACCGGTACCTCTGCATTTTCTGTGGAGGAGAGTATCGATGTTATTCTTGATAAAGTCGTTCCTCCTGCTTATGAGAGGTTTATAAAGACTGTCGTGCTTAGTAGTGTTTATCCGTTAGCAGTGAATATATGTCTCACATTGATCATCCCTTTTCGCCAGCCAAGGTTGATGATTCAATTTAATGTTGCTCCTGGCCGGGATTCAATTCCCAGTGAAACTATAATATACTTTCATCGTTATTTGCCTGCTGTTTTCGTAGACTATTCAACATATGCTTGAGTTTTAATGCTTTTCCGCGAAACTGAAAAACTAGCCTGGTCATCGGAATACTCAAGAAAAAGTATTTCACTGTTCCACATGTGAATAGGCATACCTGTCTTCTTTCTTCCTTGGGTAAATGTTTTGAAAAAAAATTACTAGCAGAATTATTTGCCATCTACATGATGAAATCTTCTTAGTGTTGATCAATACAGTTTCACTGTTCAAACATGTACTGAGGACGTACTTTTGCATCTAAGCAGCATTGTACATAGGGCCAAGAAGAGAGGTTTTCATAATATTTATTTTTTATATATACTGAAGGAGCTTTCGGTAATGCGTAGTTGTCTGCCATTCTTAATTTGCGGAAGAAAACGTAACTGACTCATAATGTATTAAAATGTTGCTATCTATTTGCTGAAGGATGATTGTTGAGCTGTTTCTGGGTGCTTACCTCAAGATTTCGTCAACCTCAGAAGAGATGCCCTCAAAGTTCTCTTTCTAGATCCAGGCACTGGATTACCATTATAAACGATCTCTTGCAGAAATTTGCTGATCTCTGCACTTGTGAAGTTTCTCTCTTCTCTGCAGTCTCTCAAAAATACCTTATCATATAGTAATATTATTATTAATATACGACAGTCTTTAGGGGATTTACTGAAGAAAGGTATTTCAGTGTTTTTACATTTGGTCGTGGGGCGTGAGGATATATGGAAACGAGAGAGCCAATTGGCTTGCCGAAAATGCTGCTAGAAAAACTTTAATGTTGAAGTAAATATTCCAAAATTATAACTCAAAATAATAAATAAATAAAATAATCAAAACTAAAATGATCAATGAAATTATGATTATATCACTTCTGATGAGGAAGAAATTACAAAAACGTCTTTCCAACTATCTTTGAAAGATTGAAAAACGAGGACTTATTCCTGAATATTAACGTTACGAAATTTTTATCCGAGCATGAAAAATTTAATGTCTATTTTGAACGGTTTAAGCTGACGTTTAAAGTTTTTGCTAATGTGATCTCGGAGTTCAGCAAAATGTCTTCTGTTTAACTTTAGATTGCCCTCTGCTTAATCATGCACGAAATTCATTAAAATGTAGATCGAAATTAACTGGAATTAGTTGCCCATCGAAATATCATGAACTTGTTTTTCTGCCTTCGGGCTACCTTGCTTTTAATGACTTTGTTTATTCTTATTTTAAATACTTAAAATGATGTTTTTTTTATTTTGTTTTTGACTTCCTTTCTTTATTTTAATCATACTTTGACTTTTTAATCGTTTTTTAAGTCGTAGTTTGATTTATTGTTATTGTTTAAAGTTGATTATTTTTCTTTACTCAAATTTGATACTTTCTGTTGCACGTAGAGAAATTGTTTTATTTAAATAAATAGAAAAAAAGTGTCATGACTCTTGACCGTAATGTTCGTATGTCATTAAATGCTAATCATTTATATATACTACTAAGTTCTACTTTGATACACATTCTAAAGTTTGATGTATACTTCTTTCATAATGTAATAATTTTAATGGCCAACAGTGTATATTATGAAAATTTTCATTTTCTTATGTTTAGTGTATATTCATCATACTTATAATGCATAATATTTTGCATCATAAATAATAACTGAAACAGCTATAGAAAAACTGATCATTCGTTTTACAAATAGAAGACAAAAATTAAGGTGTTGATAAAAACACTTCTGTTGTAAATTTACTTTCTCTTTCTTATATTCATCTGAGTATTTTACCTATCCTTTGATACCTGATTTTTCCCAAGAACACCGGTTTAAAATATGTGTTTATCAGCTATGAATGTTACCAAACTTCTTCTCAAAAGTAAGGCAACTGTTTGGCAATCCAAAAATTATATGTGAATTTTCTGTAGCGTAGGGTTAGTACCAAGGACCAACGTGTTTCTTTTACTGAGTACCTTCGTAATAAAATTATAACTACCTCGACATCATGAAAATGAACAATTTGATGAAATTAAGAAATATCATTCTCAAAGGAAAATAAAAGAATACCTTTATGGGTGTAGTCAAAGAAACATATAAACTGTCAACTGGCTTCAATACCGCTTATTCTGACGTTATTTTAGTAGCCTTTTAATCGCTAACAAAACTAGAAATGGCTTTTCAGCTGACGCTATGTACGTACAGGAAACGATAATTTACAGGTGCTCATATATAACGAAGACGGTTTTATTCTTTATGTTCAGACTGTAAATCAAATTTCAGAATTATTTTGTGATAGGGCATTAGAAATTGTAAATTACTCGTTACAGATATGTTCTGAACTACCCGTAACAGATATGCTGTGAATTACCCGTTACAGATATGCATTTGTGTTATTAGCGTACGTTAGCATACTAGGTTGTTTATCATTATGCAGCCTATCAAATGTTTAAATCGGAAACATTTGCTAAAACGGAAGGTTCTGGAAACATTTGCTACATTTGTTTAAGGGATGTAAGATCTCTAATCAGTTTGCCAGTTTTGAGAATCATACTTTTCGACGCATCATAAAATCTTTATCTTTCAAGTCATAAGTGTAATTAAGAAACTGGATGATATAAAATTAATAACGTATTTTTAAACAATTTACATTTTTATTCGAAATCGAATATAATATAACCTAGAAGATTAGAATTTAATTTAAATTATAGCTCATCAAATGGTATAATGGTATTCTATGTGCATATTTTGAGATATTATTAATAAAAGGCAGTTCTAACAGCTCCATATATATAACCTCGGTACAGAATATTCGGTGATGTCCCAAATGGCGATCTACCGAATTTTGTTATTTAGTCAACTGGTTTTATAATAAATAGATGGCGACACTTCTTTTTCAGACAATTATTTTTATTTGTAAAAGCAATGGTTGTGTTTATCATTTATTTCGCATACATTTTTTTCCGTTGAATTTGCGAAGAGCTTTCAAAATGCTGTCTTTGAATCTCTGTTGTCAATTTACCCTCAAATAAATTTCTCGCTTACATTACAAAGAATTGAAACAAGAAGAAAATGAAATAACTGTTATCTTAAGCGTCAACGGTGTTTATCTCTCTTAAATGCATTATATTGTAGTGGAATATAGTTTAATGTTTTATATAATTATTAAGATATCGTTTCTATATAATTGGCAACATGATATAAAGTTTTTGCATAGTTATTAAGGTTCGCTGTGTGGCAACAGCGAGTTGAGTTAAAAACGGTTGTTACTTCGAGTGTGCTATGATAAGCGTTGCATAAGCATTATTTCTTAAGAGGTTTGTTATATTATTTTTATGTCAAAGAATAAGTAATATGTTGAAAACAAGTCTGGAAGTTAGAAAAAATAAATATGCTGTTTCTTTAGAACCAAAATAAGCATTTGTTTAAATTATGAAATGCTCTGGTTGTTTAGTTTCAATTTCGTTTTACCATCAATACGCACAACCTCTCTTCTTTCAACACTCTGCATATAACAAATGATTTTGTAAATAGGTGTTAAAACAACTAAATATAGCAGTACAGTAATTCATAAAAACGTGCCTTAAAACTATACCTTACAAATCTTAATATAGGAAATGTGCTTCGTTTCTTAATGTATTTTTAATATTTAATCTCAAATAAATAATATCATTTGAAGCATACCTAATGCATTAGGGAAGAAATTTCGAATGGATCATATAACTAATCATCAATTGCAACTCCACCATTAGTTTTATTTTTCCTCAAAAACTATTGAACTTTTCTACTTCCATTAGAAACTCGTTAAGATTCCTAACCTAAAGATATTAAGGAAACTCAAATAAAATGCTAAACAAACAGGCTGTAAGTGTTTATTTTCGCAATATTTGCTTAACGTAATTATGATGCCATGTTATGATATTCCTTAATAATGGAAGTACTGAATTCCTTGGAAATGGTTCTACTATTGATATTACGGAAGTTATTATAAAATCACCACTACCTTTCAGATATTAATGGAAATACCAAGCTTAAAAAAGAAGAAAAAAAACTTTCTGACTTGGCTAAAAATAACCCCACTACTCTGTTAAAATAATTACGAAAGTTAGAGATTGCTTGTTTTGAAATAAGAAACCTTTCCCCTAGAGCATCATTTGTAAAAGGTTTATTAATTGCACGGGAGATTATTGCGAGTTACATCGTAGCAATAAGCTAAAAAAAGCCTAAAACATTTCAGAGTTCTTTTTGATTGTTATAATACTGCTTTAATATGTAAGGGTTTTAAAATAATTTAATTTTGGTTCAGTTTTGTTGTCTTCTACCGCTTCTTTCCGTTTCAATACACTTCAAAACTTCCAATAACTGGTTATGATTAAAGGAGACGCAGTAGACTTCAAGTTTTATCTTATATTTTCAAGAATTTAAAACTGCCTAACGAAATTCTTACGACTTTCATTGCCATCTTCTGCCATTTAGTTGCCATAATAGATAGCATAGTTTTAAAACAGACTGTAACTGTTCTCGTATTACATGGTTAAAATGGAATTTGATTTATGAACTCTTTTGTACCCTTTTAATTGAAGCTTAGAAAGTAATTTTACTGCTGCCTAAGCATGTTCAAATGAACGTTATGAGAACAGTAAGGCTAACTTGATATAGACAATGTTACCAGGGCTATCTTTTTAAAGGGATTAGGAGTCTTCGTGAAGAAAATTTTACGAAAAAATAGCTCATATTCATGTTACACGTGGGGTAAATCACGACAATCAATCATGCATGGAGCGCGCTTGCCTGGGATAAATCTTAGTGAAACTTCCAGTATTCTGAACTTTTGTAAACTGAAACTTAAATCTGTACTCAATCAAATTCTTAAATTTGGAAATAATGTCCAATCAAATTCTGAAATAACGTATTCAACTCTGTCATTTTTGACCAGTACGAATGCTTATTCCATTTTTAAACCACATAGTTACCGTACGCTCTACCACTGGATGAACTAGTGATAGAAAAGAATGATACACCAAGAATTATGAGTATAAATAGAAGAATTCTGGTCCCTCAAGATAGCAGAGGTGCTTGATTCAATAAAACTTTCGATGATTTTATTTCTGTTGCGTTATTTCTTGTCATGAAACATTAATTTTAAATTATTCCTGTGCAATAAATCTCTAAGGACAGTATTAATTTGTTCAATATATGGGATGCCTGGAACTGAAATATCCAATTTAATGAGTAAATAAAGCACGATTAATACTTACTCATAATAATTTCTACTGCACAAGAAGCATATAAATTATAAAATATTTTTACAGGATTCTTTCCACCCACAGTGCTCAGACTACTGCTTTCATAAAATAGAAATCTTCATCTTAGAAAAGATTAGGCTATGATCAGTATTTACTAAAATAAAACCGTAGCTTCTATTTTGTGCTTTAAACAAAATAGATGAACGAAGTCGAAGATGGAATGATGCAGAACAGAAACCTTTGAAAATGAGTGACAAAACAGGAAATTTTCCTAATAAATAGAATTAACAAAGCACAATTCTTTTTACATCTCTGCCAATAATTTCTGGTTATTGCCCGTTTTTGTTGGTCAAAGTCACTTCTCTCAAAATTTTTGGGATCATCGTATATTATGAAATGATTTAGTGCAGCTATTTAGCAAATGAATAAAGCTAGTCTCCTTACAAAACATTTGGCTCTGACGCCGTTAAGGGTGACATAAATTATACTAAAAGTAAGGTTCTTTCCATGAAAGTTTGCTATTGGTTGTTTTCTTTGTGACGTCCTCCAAGACCAGTAAATAATTCAAATATTTTCGAGTAAAATTAACAGCAAGCTCCGAGTAATGTGATATAGGCATATTTAGCAATTAGCACTACACTTAAGTGGTTATGAGAGGGCAATAATTTTATCGCAAGAAGGCAAGACAAAATTCGCGCAGCCCAAATAATGAAACTGACAAAACATTCGCTGCCTGGAATTTAGAATACTAGTTTTGGGAAACACTTCGTGATCAAAGATTTATATTAGCATTTACTGGGAAGGAGATGTTTACATGATACGAAACAACATTTCAAATAATTAGTCCATGGTGAAATAAATAATATATTGTACTCTCCTAACTGAAATTTGCACATATATGCAAAACATATTCTTTAATTCTATTATAGCATCAAATCAGTTTTGAAATAATACATTCAATGCAGACATTTGAGGTTAAGATGATTGTTTTAGTCCCTTTTTGGATCATCGCTATTTTAATCCATTTATTGGGTAATATTTTGATAGTTTATTTTATATATAAACAAATTTGCTTTATTAAATATCATGTGTTTTAAATAAATAGGTTTAGAAATGGTTTAACAATTTTGACAGGTAACGAAAAACGACTTCACGTAACTTGGGAAACGACGTTTCCTGGTATTCCTGAAGGCCAATAAAGCTTAAGAAATTTCAGAGTTCGGAATGCGATTTTGGAGATTCTTTACCGAGTGGTTTTGAAGATCTTATAATGAAAGTTAGCAAAAAATGCATTTAAAGAAAACTGAATTTAACATTTTATAAGTTTCTAGCTAAAATGGTGATTCTTGGCAGCTAGAAGACTTATGAACTGTGTAGTGAATTATTGCTGAGTTCATGTGGAACAGACAAGTCCAAAGAAGCGTTAAATTATCCTTTTATTCAACTCGATAATCCTTCACAGATGGCCCCTCTCGGGCTTGCAGGAAGCCTCCACTTGAGCTTTAACTAAGATACAAAATAAAGAACTAATCTAATGCTAATCAAACTAAAACCAGCCCAAGCTGTACAGAAATCGCTAATATAGTTGTCTCAGTGAATATCACCGGCGAGTAATAGCAGAACGTAACAATAGGGCCAAATAAGCAGTAAGATTTGACTAGTAGCAAGGACGAGGCTACAAGAAATAACTACTAAGACGCGCTACTAAGAACTCCTGATATCTTCTACTGAAGTGACGAGACATATTGTTTATATATAAAATAAGCCATAAAAATATTATCCAATTAAATGGATTTAAATACTGGTTCTACCTAATTTACAGAAAACGCGATCCTGAAAACTCATTCTGGTAGAAATCCTAGATGGAAAATAAGGAAGGAAAGATTGTTTAAAAATAAAAATAACTATTAGGAAATTAAAATAAACCCCTACAATTTATAATCGAAATTAAAAGATAATTGGAAAAACAATTCCCGTATTCAATCGATAATTGCGAAACTTAATATGTTCTCTAAATTTCGCGAAATAATTACCGGAATTTTCCACCAATTTAGAGCAATTTCCACCAACTTAGAGCAATTTCCACCAATTTTGCCCTAGACTGCTGCTACGTTAAACAATTGGTGTCTAATATTTTGAAGTTGGGAACCGTAATAATCCTAACACACTGACACAGATTTTTAGAAGTTAGTTTTCCGTTACATTCCCTTGAAATTATTTTCCGATAAATTCGTTCGTCAATATGAATATTTTATTCCCCTATATTCTTCGGTAATTTCCTATATGAGTATGAATATTTCATTGGCTATTTGATTGTCCCTTTTCTCTCGAGACGTTACGAGTAACATGCATCATTTCTTGAGTTTTTTTATTCATCTGTACATGTGTTCATTAAACAACGGGTCTTTGAACTGCGTGGCTTACTCCAAGGCGAACTGTTTTGTAAAAGGCTTTGAAAGTTCAAGAAATTTGCTGACAAACACGTGGCTTGGAATAAACACTTCAAAAAACATTGGATTTGGCATGTGTGGGTAAACAATATGCAGTGTGGACTGTAATTTAATTACATGACTGAATGAATGAAATAATGTGAAATAATATGAAAGTTATTCATATAATAAATGAAATATTTTATGTAATAAAATAGTATGTAATAATATGTAGTAATAAAGTAAAAGTCCTGTAAAGCTAACGGGTCTGAAATTAGTTTATGGATATAATTCTTTACTTGCCCCAAAAGACAACTTATAATTCTGTGAACTTAAGTTAATGATTTTTAATGCTGTATTTTACTTTATTCACTCAAAACGGATTGTTTTAAACAAATGTTTTGCATGACAACTTTACTTCCTTTCAATCGGCACCTGAAAAATGATTTCTAACTTGGAAACAAACGCATGTACTCGGCATCTTTCCCTGATCTGTTGCCTTGTGCCTGCTTTCATTTCTCAAAGATCTATTATATTTTCACTGAGTAAATGTCATTACTTTATTGTTGCAGTGCTTATGTGAATATCAGTAGTCTTTATACATAAACCATATATTTAATGGGGGTAAATACTACTGCCATAACATTTATAGAAATTCATTGCCAAAAGTTTCTATTTTGATGTCTGGAGCTAGAAATAGATGCAACCACGCACACTTTTCTGTACACACACTTTTCAAGAAAAAACTCATATGCAGATAACTAGACAATTCTTCTTGTAAAGAGAGAACGAAAACATAGGTAGTGGTAATTCCGTACACAAGTTCTTAAACACTACAAGTTCAATGACCATTTTCATGTGATTTGCGATTTTCAGTCACTTAATTATTAAATTTTAGCTTGATTTTAGTACAACGCAATAAAATATTTCTTATTTATATAACACATTTTATTTTTGCTGTATTATTTATTGATGTTTCCTAATTTAATCACAAGCATATGAAGTATTAGTTTTGTTATTAATACAAAAGATTGAGTTGTAATGTCTAGTTACTTAAATTTCAAAATGACAGCTGAAGTATGTGCAGGAACCAGACAGGAGAAGGGTTAAAAGAACCCTTTATTTAACTCTTCACAAAATTCACAATGCGTCGACTTGACGCTAACAGACTACGCATCGCTCGGGCGGTAACTCGTCTAACAAAAATTAAACTTGAAATTCAAAGATTACAGTAGATTTTACACAGCAATAGATTTTTCCCCAGGACCAGGGCTCAGATAATCCTATTACCTAAAACCGCGTCGAAGTCTCGTGGCAGCAAAATAAAAGCAGTTACGCCACTTTAACCAGCAATAAATGCAGAAACAGAAGATCACGCTACAAAGGTACAGTGCTTACCCACTCTCTTTTCACTTTCTTCTAGAACTCAGTATTTAAACCTTTATTCCTAATGGTAGAATTGCATTCCTTCAAGCGCGCTACCAAATTTAAATATTCTGGCATTGACAATTAGGGGAATGAAGGCTCATGGGAAAGACAGCATAAACTTAACGGGTTAGTTAAAATAAATATAAATCCCTGCAGCGTTAAATAAGAATTTTTGGAAATTTAAGAAATACAATATACGTTCTTTTCCGTGGAAATGAATTCTGTGTTTCTTTGTCATTAGATGTGAAATACATAATTTATTGTTTGAGTAAAATCTCCTGTTCGTTCAACAATGCAGGCTACAACCGGCTATAGTTTTAATACTGTACTACATCGTTATCTGCTACCACACTCTCACTAACTCGGTAGTATTTGAAATATTAAGATTTTTCAGAAATCGAAGTTGAAATAAAATGTTCACCTTCGTGATGAAGGTATGCGTTTGAGTAAATTTGTGGGAATTAACGTAAATGAAAAATGCTAATAGTTAAGTATAATAAAAGAGTGAGTGCAATTTCGTGGTACATTTATTGTATTTTTTGTATAAAATTAAATAATAAATCTCGTTTTATTTCGCAATCACTCGTAAACCCTAACTACTAGTTTTCAAGCCTCCAAAAAACCGCTGACCACAGTTCAAGAATAGCTCAAAAAAATAAAATTTAATGTTTGAATAATTATAATGAAATTTAATATTATCTTTCTTATAATTTTCTATAAAAACTTTTGTTTCTCGCTAATCAATATGCAGTATCCGATGCATATAACATAAACAAGTATGAGAATATTAGCTGTAAAATAAAAACTGCGCCCTGAAACTAAGATGCTATTTAGAACTTTCAGAAATAAAAGGTTCGTTATATTTTTAACCGAGTAAAATGTGATATTCTCAGAAATATTACTTCCCAGTTTTAAGTTCTTTCTCTTGAGAGCGATGTAACGTGTATACATCATTACAAAACCCGTGAAAGAAATTTCTAAGATCATCTTTCTTTTTCTCAAAGAGCCGCCGGAGATGATGAGACATACAGTTGGACTGGACAGTTGGTGATTTATTGCTTTTCGCAAACCGTATTTATACACCCAGTGGCTATAATATATCAGATGCCATGGTACGGAAAAACGCATGCTTTTGATTTCCAAAACTGCAAAATTGTACTTAATAATTGGAAAAAATGATAACTTTTTGGAAGTTTGCTTGAAGTGCTTGCTTGGGTAAAACATATGCATTTATTTAGGATGCCGAAATAGATAAGCAAACAAACGAAAAGGAATAATATTAAATAAATAAACATAATACTACACTGCAGTAGTTTCCTTTCTTCAAGTAACTGAGTCTACCTGGCATAACGTTTCTATAAATTATCTTTGAAGAAAGACGTAAACATGAAATTTTACTGGATATGGTTAAAAATTAACTCATCAAACTTAAAACGTTGATAATAATACATTTTGTAGTATTCTTGAATTAGAAAATATTACAATCTTCAGTTATAGAATGAATAGAAGATAGATATTTTTATAGAAGTGTTTATATATAACAATAAAAGTTATATTTTAATTGAAATAATTAGTAATTTTTTAAGTGACAGTATTTTATTTTCATTAAATGTATTTTAAATGCGTTAGTGCCACTAGATTTGTAAAACTTAACAATGACATACAGAAGACTTAATAAGTTTCAATGTGTTCACAAAGATTTAGCATGTTTAGTGAATGATTTTAAGTTCAATCCAGTCCTTGCTAACGCCTTTAAAATTCTATTAATTCTTGGTTATTATTTTTGCCAATAGATAGCGTTGCCTCCTCGCGCATGGTACTACCAGGTGGTATAAAAAGTCGTTACTGATGTTGCTTTCCCTTTCTAGAAATTTCGTTCTCCTGATGAGGAGGGACCTGTAGCTGCCCTCGAAATCGATTGAGTGTCTTAATAACTGTACGCCAAATACAAGGTTGTTTCAGTGATTTTGATTGTCACATTGGCGTGTTTCTCTTCTATTCTAAGTTTCAATGTACCATCCATTCTTGGAATATATTTATTCCTGACTTTTTTTTTTACTTTTGAATAACCAGCAATTAATTTCCAAATGTTTTGTTTAATTTCGGATAATTTAATTGTATATTACTTTTACATTGATACAATTAAGATTATTTAAAATTTTGTATGAAGCAAAGGAATTGTTAAATAGCAAAATGGTTTTGCTATCATTTGCCTTTTGCAGTAAAATTTATATTTTTAATTTCGTATTACAGAATATTTGATACTTAAAAGAAAATTTCTATTACTATTTATTTTCAGTTAGTCAAAGAATGCATTGATCTTCCGTGAGGCTTAAGCCTGTTACTGTGATTTGTTCGAATTAATCTACAAATGTATTTAAAAATAGTATGAATTTTTAGAAAATATATGCGTATTGTTGTTGGTAAAAATAAATTTTTCCAGATTGCTAGTAAGAATAATTTTCTTAATATAAGACCAAATTTAGAACATAGTTAAAAATACTAAAAGCATTAGAAAGTCGATTACGCAAACTCAAGTAATGGAAGTTCCATAGAATCTGAAAGTATAATACACTGTTTTTCTTATAAAAAAATGTAGTATAAATACTATAACCAAGCACGCAAAATATCCACTTGGAGATCTATCAAACGGATGATCTAAAATGTCATAAAAATGGTAGTTCTAAATATTGAGCCCAAGATAAATTTACATCTATCCACATTTTGTAACAGAGACATCTGTAGAATATTACAACCAAGAAACGAATCATCTTAGCAAAAGAAAAACATTTAAAATACATTTTCGAGGAAGTTCAAAAATGTAAAATGAGTTCCAACGGGATTTGTTCTTGTTATTCTTTATTTATATTTCAAAAACGTGTTATTGCGTTCTAGTTAGTGACAAAATTTTATCTATTATAAATGAAGGTCAGAAAAAATGACTGCCCGTTGTTGCCGATCGACGATTATAACATCTTTTATCTACCTTTGCTATTACAAAATGTATATAGCTCGTCAGCGTAAGAAAATGTATCATTGACAAAGTTATTTTATCTGTACCTCTTAATATATTATGAAGTTTTTGTTTCTTTTACATATTCTGCTATCACATAAATTACAGTATAATTTAATTTCGTAACAATGCATAGTATTGCTTGCGTATGGGTTCGTAATAGATTGAATGCACACAGGTCCCATGATAGGTTAATAAAATATATTTAATCAAAAGAAACACTTCAAAGTTCTGAAATTTTCCCCAGAAATACTCGTACAGGTGTTCACGTTATTGCAGACTATAATCAGCACTGGTACTTCAAACCAATCAGAACGTTAAGCACAACATAATGCAAAGCGTATCTAAAGAGAAAGTTAACTCGGAGATATCTCTCTATACTTCGAACTCACGCTGAAGTAACAACTCGGAGCAACCACAACTGAGAGCAGGTGCTCTCTCCGGTCTTATTGTAGTTTTTAACCAGCCAGCAGAGATATTTCTAGTACTTTCTGCTTTTCGAAATTATTGGAAGTCAATGTAAGAGTCGAATTACGGATACAGCTAATATAGCGATCAGTTGCATTAATTCAGTTACAATACCTATTACGGTGATAGAGGAACCGAAACAAACTTTGCCAAATGGTCCCCAATTTTAGCGATTTCTCCCCAAATTTGGCGACAAAAATTAGCCGCCAAAAACACTGCCAGCTTGGCGATATCTCACCAAATTACCGAGATACCTATTTACTTAACGTTAAATGGACTTCTTACTTTTCCAGCATAGTTTGTCTCTCTAGATTTTTCATGTTACATTACTAAAAAAAATACAATAAATTTTGCACTAAAAATCACATACCTGTGTACAAAATTTGTAACGATAGATTGCAAGCTTTATTTATTTTTTAAATTATGTTCAAAGAGCAAAATATATATAAATGTAAAATATAAAACATGAAAGACAATATTTAATATATGAAAGACAGTTAATTGGCAACACACCTTTAAATTTCTTATTTAAATATAAATACGACTCCCTTGACATCTGCCTTAACACAGTATTTCTGCAGAGATAGGCATAGCTATGCGTTTTTATCCAATCATCATTGCGAACTCAAAACAAAGAATTTCCGGCTATAAACACTCCATCTGCGCGGCGCGCAGTAACTTTCCGGCTAGCCGTTGCCTACCTAACCCGTATTCGCTTCTCTTCAATATCTTTCATTGTTTCAAATGTACCTCGTATATAAAACCGTGGGGTGCAGAATGCAGAATGTGTTTCCAAAGAATTGTTTACATCCTGAAACTAAAACCGTGTTTTAACTGATCAAGTTAGTTGTGCTTTGTAAGAATTTCAGTTATCTACGCAGCATTTTTCTCAGCTATAATGAAACAGTGAATTGGTGTTTTCCCTAGTCAAGCTGCTATTTAATATCAAGCTTTCCACAACTAAATAAATCATCACGTCTTATATATCTAGTATCTTGATATTTTCTGTTCATATCATTTTGCATCCAAAAACGAAATCTAGATACAAACGCTATAGCTAAAAACTGAAGATATGTTTGAGTTCATTTCTTACCAATGACAAAGAGGATTAGGTGCATGGTTGTTTTCGTAATTTACAGCGCGTGTTACGTAAATAGAAGTCATTTCGCATAAAAGATCCTCTGTGAAGATATCAAGCATTTAGTTGTTGTAATATTTTGGTACGTTTTTGTTTATATCATCTGATTTTCAGGAAGAAAATAAAGAGTTAAACAAACTTTCAAAATTGAAATTCGTTTCGAATTAGGTTTCAGTTTTATTCATCAATAAAGATGAATATTATGAGTCGGCAATACGAGGGGTTATTTTTAAGAATAGAAAGGTTTCAATTTTTATATTTTTTTCATTTTTTTTGTACAAAAGAATATTTTAACTCTTTTGATGTATTAATTCTAATCTAAAAGTTTTAAATTAAAGGTAAAGCTTTCATTTTACTTTACTTTCAATGTAAGACAAAACAATTACATTATAATACAAAACAGATATTATAATAATAAAACGAAATAAATATAAAATATTGCTATCAAATTATGTGCTTTTATTCTAAAACTATTGAACATATTAGCTATTTGATAAATAGGCTATAATCTTCTTAAAAAATATAAGCTACATAACTACAAAAATAACCGTAAGTATATTTTTCTTTATGTTTTGATGATTTTAAAATCCATTAAAATTACTGAAGTACGCATAAAAATGGTTATATAAATTGGAAAGAGTATTAAATCCGTTATTTTTAATCCGGAATTTCTGCATTCTTCCTTTTAATGAGAATTTTATTCTCCCGAAATTAAATTGGCTATATTACCATTGTTTCATTGTTCAGTTGCAAACTCAGGTTTTGTAACTAAACAGTCTCAATCTGCGAATTAAATGTAAAATAAAGTACCTAATTAGTAGATTCAATAATACTAGTGTACTTAAATTTATTTTTGGAGTGTCTAAAAAGGTAGCACATGCAGAGGAAAAAACTATTGGAAATAAATTATCAAATAGATGAAACGAAGCTGTGAGATTACAGGTACCACATCTTAAATATAATAAATCACAGCTATGACTGGCAACTGACAGCGATATAAAATGGATGTTCTGAAGATTTAAAGTTGTTTTTTAGTTGTGTGATTTGAAATTGTGTTAACTTATACGGATGACATTTTTTAAATGATAAGACAAACCGGGAACTTCAATTACATGACACAAATTATGTCACATTATTCTCAAAAATGTCCGATTAACGATTTTTCCTTCTTCACAAATACCTTATTCCAGATTTTATTTAACGGAACTCGTAAGTATCACTACTACGAGAAACTGAATTTATTTATTATTATCTTTTAACGCGTCCTTCTTATTGGATTGCACAAGTGTTAGAACTTTATTGCTTTTGTTGTGTTGTTATCATCCATTTGGTCATAAGCTGTCTAGCTCTAAGATAATCGAAATGTGATATATTGATTTACTTAATCTTTCTTTTTGCCTCTGAATGTCATTGCTTTTATCGTATTTCTTTGAACAAACGTAAGAATTACTACCGCCTTTATTAATTATCATGAACTGTCAACAAAGAAGTTATAATTACAGATAAGGAATGAGTGTATAGAAAAAGTTTACATTTAAATTTATCAATTATTATTATAGTTTAAATTATAAGAATTTGTCTTTCTGATAATGTAATATATGGTAAGTAAATAATTAAAAATTAAAACTATTAATGTTTTTTCGCATGTTTCATTTTTCGGTACTCTAGAATTGTCCGCATTAGAGAAAATGCCACATATGTGATTTTCTGTAGAGGAAAGATTATTCCAGATCATTTAAAATGTTCTGTTGTATTTTTATAAACTGATTGTAGCCCAGATGACTTATAAAATGTAAGCAATCCGTTTCTGAAACATCAAGGCAGACCGATGAATGAGATATAGCTCCTTGCTCCTGCTGCTTTATAATTTTGCAAATCTGCTAATCAATTTGATGTCTCACATTGCCTTAAATCATGAAACATTCCTTATAACTAACTACCATACTTCCTTAAACTAACTACCAGTTCCATATGAAGTCAGTTTAGTGTCAGATCTCAACAGAAGGATAGACTAATGATTTTATCTTGGTCTAACAGCTCAATGCGTGGAACATCAACTGTTGTCCAACGAATATCAAATACAAGATCTGAAAATGGTTTCGGGACTTATAGGTGAGATTCTCCTAGTTGTAAACATTAATATAAAAAAATTATGAAAGAGAACATATTACCTCTTCAGCAAGAAGTATAAATCTAAGCGTTTGTTTCATGTACTCTGAACGTGTATTAATATAAACTAACTTGAATAAGAAAGACTTTGTAAAATATAGAAACTACTATTAGTACATAATATTCAACATTGTAATTTTATAAAGTTAATTTACGTGTCCTTGGCTACTACAATCTTAAGTGTCTAGCGACTATTCACTGGTCTTTTTAATGCTATAAAATCGAAGTCCAAAGAAGAGTCAAAATACCCTTTTATTCACTCAAAGAAATGCTAACAGACGGCCCCTCTCGGGCTTACAGGAAAGCCTCCACTTAGGCTTAAGATAGAAAATAAGAAACTAAACTAATTCTAAATAGCTAAGTTTCAGCCGAAGCAGTACAAAGATAACTAATCGAGTTGGCCTGTAATTAAACCTCACCGACGAATACTAACAGGCACGTAAGACTACTGCCGTACGTAGTAAGATATGCTTAAGGCAACGACGTGGCCGGAAGACAGAACACACTGTACTGAGATCTCAGCTCTTCTACGGAAGTGACTGAACTTCCCATTAAATGCTGGTTCTACTTGATTTACATAAAACGTGATACTGAAATCTCATTCTGGCAGGGAGTTGTAGGTGGAAAACAAAAATTTAAAGAAAAGGGTTTCAAAATTAAAAATAACTATTTGAAAATTAAAGTAACCCCTACAGCTTAGTAGAATTTCCAACTAAGATGTTATATAACTCCGTTTGGTTCACCTCTGTGATCAAAAGCTGTCTTAGTGGTTCCACTCAATCATACGTGGATGTAGTAACGGTTACTTGGCAAGCCACTGCAGCATCAAAAACAAATCGCCAAGCTTTTCAATTTATTGCCTGCCAGTAAATTAAGAAAGATAATTTTATCCATCTTTTTCAAAATGACTCAGTATTAGGAGACAATTACGCACAGATTTGTCTGCCACTGAGATGAAAATCTGCTTTGCCGTGTTCCAAACTAGTGTTCATTTGAACCTTGACGAAATGTCATCACCAGTAGCATGTCATTATCTAAGTTGTGGATTTTCAAGTGTTCGTTCTTTTGTAATCTTTATAAAATAAAATTTTGTTTTCCAAATCCGCTGTGTATCTTGATCATAAATATGACACATATGATACACTAGTGTAGTAACCCATTTAATCCAAAAAGCATTAGTGCTCAGATTTATCACTTCGATATTTACCAATTTACAACATCTGTTGAATTCTCATATTTCACAGTTACATGGAAAATGACTTCACATTTCTATAAATTTATAAATCATCTGTGTATACGTGTAAGCTACATAAGAAATCTCTGTATCACTAATGCAATGCTGAAATGAGGGAGATCCTTTTTAAAGACCTGGAAATTCATGGTCCATTTGTAGCCCGTTCTGCACATTCCTCCAACTCTAGGACAAAACTGCATTTCTGGAAAACAAAATTACCTTTTAATGTTGAATTTGCCTGTGAAACCAAATGCCCTACAAAAATAAATAAGCAAAATGTTATTACAAATTTCGTTTTCAATATTTGAAATAAGCGTTAGTCAGAAAATATAAAAGTAATTTGATACTTTTATGCTTCGAAGAGCCAGTAAATATTTTACCAGTTCGACCGTCTTCCATTGAATTTCTGAAATACAATGCTTGACGGAAAAGCTTTTAACTTTTCAGAATATGAATGAAAAGAACAACTATAGTTAAAAACATCTGTGAAAGATAACCAGAAGCAACAGCCCACATTTTAATATTTTGGATTTTTTTAATGTAATTATGAAATTGGAACTGATGATTTGGTCTGCGCATGCGCAGACTTTAATGGCTGGTCCGAAGCGTTTCTAACTCTCACTTTTCAGGGTTTATGATGAAATGTTTTACATCTGTCTTTTTTTCATCTTTTTCAATTTTGGAGAACTGAAATATTTTTTATCTCGTGCTTCGGTTTCGTTCTCATAGCTTCCTTATCTTCATCCATTACGCTTTTCGACTTTATTGATTTCGAGTCCTAAGAGTAGAGGTACAATAATTTATTATTACTAATACTGTGAATGACTAGTTCTCCGTTTCTAAATCATAGTTTATACACAATGATGAAGTAGTGATGTTAAGAGGTATTGAATTTTACGTTACTATAAATAAGATAGTCTCATACTGATGCATTGATAGAAAATAAAATTGGGAAATGTAATAAAGCTTTTCCTCGTTGATCCTTCGATAAATTTCATATTTAATAATTATTATTTCCAGATTATTTAATAATTATATTTTGTTCTAGTCTTCGAATGATTCAGTAAATAATCTGGTAACTGAATTAAAAAAGGTCAAACAAATTAGAATCACTTTATGCCTACGTCTAACGATTTCGGCTAGTAATAATTTATTTCTCACAAATTAGTTAAATTGGTAACTGAACATAATAATTAATATTTTTAGTCAAACAACAATAAGGAGGTTTCAGTCCTTCATTTTTGAAGGTGCTTTGTAAGGTGCCTCATAAACACTTGCATATGAAGCAATGCTATATGACTGCTAAAGTGTTTTAGAAGAAAGGTAATAAAATGTTCTAATTACCCCATTTTTAAAATATCTAATTGCTTGTTCCACTTGAAATTAAAATTAAGGAATTTTTGATAAATTATATTACTGTGCTTTTTAAATACAAGCCGAATATTTAACAAAAAGGTATCGTCTGAAAAACCTTAATTTTAAACATGTAATACAGTTACAGCTTTTAGAAATGTGATTTAAAAAAAACAAACTCAGCCTTATATTAGTGTTTCGATAAGAAAGGAAATCTTTAAATGAAAATTTGAATTAAAAAAAATTTTTGAATAAAAATTTTATCTATAAAAAGGTTTCTTGGAAGACAAATAGTTTTTTAGTGAATTTGTTACAGAAAAATTCATTAAGCTAATGTAATCACTGCATCCGAAATTAATTACAAGCATTTATATTAAGCTTTTAAATAACAAGATTTATTTTAAATTCAAGCAAGAATTTTTATATTCTTACTTATTTAAGATTTTCTGGTATATATGAAAAATTTTCTTCAATTCTTCCAAATTTTTTTTTACCTTCTTAATTCTCAACGCTTCAAAAGAAAACCATTTTTTAGAATCAGACATATGACTTAAGCCAATAGTAAGTAATTAACTTTTTGGATTTTGTTTTTACTGGGGCACATAAGTTTTAGCTTCGGGAGGGGAAAAGAATAAGAATTCATAAAAAGTGTTATGACAGAAAAAGCATTTGATATGTAACGTAAAAACAAACAATTAATTAAAGTTTCATTCTCAAGCTTTTTCGTTGCTTTCTTCAAGCTGTTTTAATTACTTTTAATTATACCTATTGATGCCGAACAGAAAACTCACCTGTTTTAATTATTAGAATTGAATATTTAACAATACTTACCACTTGTCAAACTAAGACAAAATTAAAATGCCATATTAAAATCTACGAATATTAAAGCAGCAAATAATAAATTAATAAATCTTTTATCATTATACAATATTATCTTCCTATACTTCTTTTCAAATCTCGCTGTTACGATTCGCCAAAAGAATACCTTGGTTTGTGTAATTAAACCTTTTTAAACCTATCGCGATTCATCAAAATTCGTCATCTTCAGCCTAATAATAAAACAATTGATTTCTAAATGGAATATTTCGATCGGCATGAAACCGTATATGCAACACCTTGAGATTCGCAAGTGAATGATCATGTGTTTGCTCACAACGTACATTTAGCAGGACTACAAGCGCGCAGTGAGGAAGGTGTAAATAACGTGTACTGGGAGCTCACACTGAGTCTTGCGACATAACCGAGACAGCAAGTATGCTAGAAAAGCGAATTCGTGACTGCTAAATGCACGTACGGCAGGGGGAAACAAGACGCACTATCAGAATTCGCTAACTTGAAAAGTTGTGTTCACACATCGTAGTGGTTGACAAAAAGAGATCTTGTAGGATGGATTGCAGGGACAGGTACACATTAGCTATCCAAGGACCACAACAGCATATAAAGATCGAATAATTATTCTTCTGGCCGTCATTCTATTAGGCAATTGCATTGGTGCTGGGACTCAAGAGCGTTGGCAGAACAAGATTGGATACGATGATTGGTTCGATTTGAACCCCGAAGAGACATATCTACGGAGATAACCTAAGTAGTATCTAGTTTTTGTTATTGCAAGGCATACGATGTGACCATCAGCATGATGCTGTGGTATGAAGTGTTATTTCATACAATAACTGGACTTTCCAAGTTCATATTTAATACAAGCTACCGTCGACATTTCTTGGTGCCGTCGTCTGCTGGCGCCTACCAGCCACAAATGAAAGACAGCTGAACAATGATTATCTTAGGCGGTACTGAATTCGAATTCCGGAAAATGGGCTAGTTATATGGAAGTTTTTTGTTGTTTTCTCCATTGCGGACTGTTTTACTCTTAAAACGTCCTAAACGAATCCATCATTCCCCGTCAATATGTAATCTTACTTTCTTTTCCCACATTAAAAAAAATTCAGTCTCTTTTTTTCTCGCCGTACCATAGCAGATCAGTTGATATCACAGTGCAATAACACCCACCACATACGGCAAGCTTCATATCTTTCCAGGGTCATCTCTACTGCTATGCCCTCTGCTGACTGATAACATTTGTAGTAATTGTACCCGGCACCTACTACCTGCCCAGAATATGGATTACGTAGCCCATATTAAGAATCCATTTCGTCTGCTGTACCTCAGTTCTATCAGCTAAGAACTGTATATTTTCATGCTACAGCACAATATAGCGTGTACACAGATGATGCAACACTTTTACCTGAAACGCGCTGTTTCCTGCTATTTTAACTATGTCATCCATCTAATTGCTTTGTATTTAATTCCAATTCAATTTTATTCCGCAGTATTTAAAAGGTTTGTTTCGTAATTTTGAAACATTTGGTTTCTATTTCTTTCAATAGATGGAAATATCATTGCTTCTTTTTCTATTATTTATTTTTAATTTTATATACTTTAGTGATTGGTTTAGTAAATGGCTATAACGTTTCGCAAATTGACACAAAAAAAAAACCCTTCTTGAACGCATTCGTAACGTACAATGCAAGTACTACATAGTGTACTTTGCTATTATTTTATTTAATATATTGTTGCGTGCGTACGGGTTCTTAATAGACTGTACTCACAAGTCCGATAAAAAGTTAATAAAATTTATTCTTATCACAAGAAATATAACAAAACGCTGGAATTTTCCTCAGATATTCTTACAACTGTTCACAATATCAGACACAAATAATCAGTAGAACGCAAATGCGTTAAATAGAAAGCAATGCAACCAGTAGCTATACTTTATACTACTGAAAACGTTAAAATACAACGCAGTTCAAAGAGAAAGAGAAAGCTAATTCATTTCACTCAGAACTAAAGCAAATCGCAGTAACAGTTACTAAGCAACCGAGATGAGATGTTCTCTTCCTGGCTTTTTACAGCTTTTAATCGGTCGCGAGAAATTTCTGTGTTTCTCGAGATTTTTGGAAAGTAAAAGAGTATGATTACGATTACAGCTAACATAGTAATCAATTACATTTATTCAAATTAAATATTACTAGATATCTATTTATTAAATGTTAAATGCACGTGCTTCTGTATTTTTAATTTTCCGGCGTAGCTTTCTCTTAAAATATGTCTCGTGTTGCATAGCACGGAGAAATAAAACAATTTTAATTATAATTTTACTAAAAATATATAAGTATTATATAATTCTTGACAGTATTTTTATTTCTCATCCTGCATTATATAATCTTTTTAAATCTATACGGCACTTAGGTTATACTTCCCAATTTTTCAAATCTACACAACGATTATGTTATACTTATATGCATTCATACAGCTGTTTAAATTCTTAGTAGAACTCCTCTTTTAGAATATTGTTTAAGTCTTCCACTAGGATTTTCTGTATTTTTCAGATTAATTTAAATAACGGTCTTTGAGTTGAGACTTCACTTAGAGAAGCGAAAACTCCTAAGGTTTCAAATTTGGTGAATCATAGGAGTGATTAAGATTGTTTGCTACAAATGCTTGACTATGATGAAATTATGCAACACTGGACTGCATTGTCGTGTTGCGAAAGTCGGTAGTTCGATTGAGCTTTTTGAGGTCTAACAGGCTAAATTGTTTTCAGAAGTCTGTCCATTACAAAAAGTGGAATTTGCCCTATCTCCTTCAAGAACAAAATTCCTTGTAAAAGATTGTGTCGCTTCCTGTGTAAAAGATGTTCACCGATGTGGTCTTTACACGAGACTAGGTATTTGTGACCGTAGTGAATCTCTTTCATCCAAGCATATGACTGCCGCCGGTTCTCAGACTCAAAGCCAGAACACCAAGTTTCATTTCTAGTCCCAATTTGTTTGAATGAAATCAGGATTGATGTCTGGTATTCGGAGATCATCTGCTCAGTTTATGTCCGTTTTCGAGTCCACGACGGCAGTTATTCACTGGGCATTGCAAATTATGTCCATCGGGGAACCAAAGTTCCAGGAAAAATTGAAATGTCATTGTAATAAATGATGTCAATTATTGTTTTCTGTGCTTACTTCTTAAACCTTTGTAGCCTACTATGTACAAAAAAAATGGTAAATTCAAACTTTATTGTATTTCATAGTATTATGTGCTAAGCAATTATATTGCAATAGTATCATAGGAATGTCGTTATTCTTATGAATATAAATGTTACATTAAAAGACTTCCTTACAATCCGCGGATTTCTTCTTCAATAATGTTGCTATTTCTAAGGTAGCTTTAACTCAGTATGTGATCTAGATGTTTTAACAGCACATTTAAATTCATCCTCTACCATTCTAATGTCATTTATGAACAACACACAGAATAAAGTATACAGATGTTAATATTACGAATGAAAAATGGTTGGAGAAAATCCCCGTAGTTTTCTTATTTCTAAAAATGACATCAGGGATACATTTTAGGCGGGGAAAAGTAATCCGATTAGCGACTATTTAGTATTTTTCTCTCGAGTTGTGACGCATTCATATCATAACGACGGATTATGACGTAAGACGGATTTCAACGACGACAAGCTTTGAATTAGTAACAAGCCAAAATTGTGTACTTTTGGAACATTATCAGGAAAAAGTGGAGAGACATCAAATCCATTAATCCTGTAAATACAAATTTATTTTTGTTGGTTAAGAAATCTACGAACTCCGAAACACGTGATCAAAGCTAACGTGAATGATTTGTTAGAGCATCGTTGACCATGTTGTGTTTATTTTTACTTTCTTTAATGTAAATGCAGGAAAGTACCGTATAAATGTCTTTTAAGAAATCACAGAAAAATGACATATAATCATTTTATTCATATAACGTTGTAAATATATCAGTTAATGAATGTGATACGCATGTTTCAATTCTAAGCTTTTAATGCTTTTGTTATTCTAAGCTTTTAATGCTTTTGAAATGTGCTTTCGAACAACATTATGAAGGTACGCTGTAAGCAGGAAGAAAATACTTTACAATCTTCCCAACTGAAAGGGCAATTGGAGAGGAAGGGACCCAGTCGTGAAATGGTGGTGATGAATTATCGTCTACCGCATTTTAGTTCTGGCGCCACTTGTAGAGACCATCAGGCATTTTTGTTATACTATTATAACATTTATTATATAAATTTATTATCCTACTTTTAATTTGCTTAATACTTTATTTAGAAAAGTATTAAAATATTTCTCTTTTAAAAGTCATGAGAATTACCGTAATTTATCGTCAGATCGTCAGATGCCATCTGGAGTAAACACTGTTTTCTGCGAAGATTTCAATGTCAGACAAATTTTAATTATTCCTAAACAAAAAATGTCTTTCAAATGTCATCTGATTTACCGTATGATTTCGACAGAAGATTGAATATTATTTCCCATCAGCTAACCATATATCTTCCAATTGCCAGCGGAATGTGCTTTGGAACAACATTATTAAGGTACGCAGTAAGGAGAGAGAAAATACCTTACAAATCTTCCCATCTGAAAGGGCAATTGGAGAGGAAGGGACCCAGTCGTGAAATGGTGGTGATGAATTATCGTCTACCGCATTTTAGTTCCGGCGCCCCTTGTAGAGACCATCAGGCATTTTATATCGGAGCAGAAGACATAAAAAACGGGCAGTGCCTTCTCCGGGATTCGAACACCGGACCTTCACATTACTAGCGAAACATGGTTTCCAATTTTTTTCAAGGTCAAGCGGTAAGGAGAAAGAAATACGTTACAACCTCAAAAGATGTCATTACCAATTATTTCCCCGTAGAGACCTCCTCCTTCTCCCCCCCCGTATTCCTGCTACCATATAGATTCGAACCCTTGTTGTCCAGTGTCAGCTATCCTAAGTCTTTCTTCTCCTCACACTTAGCACGATTTGTGAATTTTGCACACCATCCAAAAAAACGGATTTCTGAGGAAAATATTTCATTTGCAATAAAGAAGGTCCCAAATAAGTCAGAGGGAAAAAAGGCGTATAAGCGAAGTTATGCATTTCATAAAAAATATTTTACTGTTCAGGAATAAATCAAGATAGAGATGAAACTACGTACAAATGCGAAATGCGTATAAATGAGAAACGTATTGTTTCGAATTTTGTATTTAAATAGCAAATTTTAGTTGAATTATAATTAAAATTGTTGTATTTAACTGTGCAGTGCATGGCGAGACAAATTTCAAGAGAAAGCTATGCCGGAAAAGTAAAAATATAGGGGCGCGTACATTTAAATGGATATCTCGGTAATTTGTATTGAAATTGAATAAATGTAATTGACCACTATGATGACTGTAACCGTAATTCCATCCTCTTATAGCTTTCCAGTAATTTCGAGAATCAGAAATTGCTAGAAATATCTCGCGCGAACGGTTGAAAACTATTTAAGGTGAGGAGAGAGCATTTGCTGTCAGTTGCTTATTTACTGTTATTGCGAGTTGTCTAGTCCCGCGTGAGCTGAGACATCAGATTTAGCTTTCTCTTTAGATAAGCTTCGCATTGCTTTGTATTTTAATGTTTTTAGTACTTTGAAATATTACTAGTGATTATACTGCGTGATATTGTGAAAACTTGTGCGAATATCTCTGACGAAAATTCGAGCGTTTTGATATATTTCTTTTGATAAAAATAAATTTTATTAACTTATTATCGGACTTTTGCATTCAATCTATTACGAACCCGTACGCATGCAGCACTTTTTGGTGTCAGGAGTGGGATTGGATGGCAGCGGCAAGAGCAATGTATGAACAACTAAAACAGTTGGTGACTGCATTTGCTGCATTCCCAGGAAAGATGGAGGGCGCTGTCAACTCCGTCAAAGAAGAGATGAAAGCTGACCAAGAATCATTTAAAGAAGAGATGACAGCTGTTCAAGAAAAGATTGAAACAGATCAAGTGGAAATGAAAGGAGAAATTACCTACATAATAGAAAATAAATTTGAGGTTATGGAAAACAGAATAGACACTGTTGAAAATAGAGTTGATCACAATGAAGAAAGAATTTCTTCTGTCAAAGAACAAATAAGAGAGAGTTCCTGTTGTGGAACAACAAACCGAAGAAAGAGTTCTTGCCGTCTAGCATCAAATCGAACAGTAAATTGATGACATTGTTCTGCGGTTGCCAAAGAAGTTGATATCTTGGAGAAATTCGCAGAGACGGCAGGACGTAGTATTCAAATTATTATATTGATGGTTTTAATTTTTTTCCGATGCCTGCTCGTTCCTCTCTGAAGCCATATGATGGGAAGACTTCTTGGCAAATGTGTAAGACACAATTTTCTATACTGGCGGAAGTGAATGGATGGGATTCTCAAGCTAAGGCCTGTCATCTCGCCGCTTCTCTGAGAGCAGACGCAGCGGATACCCTTCAGACTCTTCCCGAAAATTAACGGCTAGACTTCGAAACTCTCTCCCACACGTTAGAGCTGCGCTTTGGGAAGAAATGTTTGAGAGACTACATCAGGCTTCAATTAAAACCTTACCCACAATTATCTTAAATCAAAAATAGTCACCAAATGACACCAAAATTGATTGCATGCTAATAATTACTTGTCCTCATATAACTCTGCAGACGTGATATGTACAATTTTTCCCTTTTATCTTATATTTTTGTAAAACGCGGAACAGCTTTATGCAAAAATAGTGATTTTACTATTAAGAGTTTCGATATGGATTTTGGCGTGACTATTTTTTATGAATCACGTTTTAATTACAGAACTCATTGTTGAATTACTCATAATTTGTTTCGAGATTTACCATACTCAAATAGTTGTTAATTTTGAAAATATAATTATTGATAAACTAATATAAAATTTTATAAGAATAAAATTGTCATCCTAAATGGTTAGTGGTATAAAACTAGTTCCATCACACTTATAGTTTTAAAATATAAATAACTACATTGCAAAGCTTTTGCCGAACTTTCGTGTATGAAACAAGGCACAAAATTAGTTAGTAGAAGGAAAACTACGTGAATGTTAGATCACTTTATGTCGCTTGAAAAATAAACTTTCACTAAAAATGTGCTACTAATGATGACAATATATTCATAATTTTTAGATTAATAAAAGAGGTAACAAATAAAAATACTGACTTTATAAGGATATTTAAAAATACACGAATTTTCAGTCGTAGCACAATTCTGGATCAAGCTGGAAACGTGACAGCAAATCTCTAATTTAATCGCTAAAAAAAAATCTGAAAGATTTCAGATTTAAATTACGTCCAAAGGCGCGTTTTTTTAACATTTCGTGTGCTACCTTTTTTTTATTAAATATCATGTACTACGTACTCAAACCACAAAATTCAGTTCAAAATCAATATCGCAAAATCATTTTAAAATGAACATATCTTTAGAATTTCCGTAAGTCTCGTGCGCTGGAGATAAAAATGTTTTTTTTTTTCCGTACAGTGTTGCCATTGCTCGCTTTGAAATCATTTAGTTTGTTAATCAGAAATTCGTTGAAATGTTACAAAACATAAAATCGATAATAAAGCAAATTTCAAATTCAAAATTAGGGCTTCCAGATGCCCATATTCGCAGTAGGATTACGTCGTTCAAAATTCGATGGCTCTAGGTTTTATCACAATGCGAGAAACATGCATACATTTATGCAGATTTTTCATTTTTTTAAATTTAATGCAGAGCGATAACATTTAGTGGCAACAATTTGAAAAGTGAAACGGGCATTCAGAGTGAATCGACGCAAAATCGCAAAACGAAAGTAATAGTCCTTCGGGACTAAATCCCTTTGAACTAATAAACTCTACTTGTTGCCATTTAAAGATAACTAAATAATGCTTCTTTACGTTTTATCGTTACATAATTAAAATTATGTTGAAAACTGATCGAAAACGTGAAAAAGTAGAAAAGAATTAACTTAAAAATAATTGTCTACTTTAGAAAAATCTTCCAAACATACAGATTTTCGACATATTTACTGAAATTTCGCCTTCAAAATAGATCATTGCCTTTCAGTTACTACATTCCCTATCACAAGTCACTGTAAATCATCAGAATTTATTAGCCTCAAAACCATGTATGCTTTGAAAGCAAAATAAATATTGAAGTTATTTCATAGTACCCATATGCAACACGCGCCTTTCAAAGTGGTATTCGAAAATGGTATGTTCCCATTTAGTGAAGCCAGTCACGCACACAAGAGCGTAGAGTTTAGAACGAGTTTCCTCAAACTTCTCAAAAGTTTCAACTGAAAAGGAACTGTCAAATATTCATGGACACCCTACGGTCTCAAACTGCTGTGATTATTTTTTTCCTTAGCAGTTCTCGAACAATGTTTGAAGGAGGCAGTCAAAGTTATATACCTATTTGAAAGCTCTTTACTATACAATCAACCATTTTTAAGCCTGGGTAGCACGTAACTCTATTTATCACATTACTTTTCAAAGCCCCTAGAATTACAGTTGCCCGTACATACAACTTTTTCATTTCTGGAGTCCCTGGTGGAGAGGTTTATATTTATTCCTTCTTCTCAGCTTCCGGTTTTATTGCGTTATTACATTTTGCTTTGGTAAAGTCATTTAATTTCCAAAATCTGTTAACCCAAAAACCTTCGATGAAATGTAACATAGATCCATAGCCTGTCTTATCATCTCAACATTATCATTATCATCTCGCTTTGTTCCAAAATAATTCTAATCAAAAGGTTTCGTTATAAACGAAGAATTAAAATTCTCTTTCTTGGAGTGGTTTTCTTGTTCCTATAATTCCTTAGCTTCTGTTTTTGATCTCCTATCTTATATCCTGTTCTATTTTTGTTTTATCTGATAAATTATATGAATTTAGCGGCGTTGCAAAGTGACAAATTTGAAGAAGAATATTTCCTGTTATATTTCTAGTTCTACTTGTGCATCTTAATCAACAGCAACTATAAAAAGAAGTAAAATATATTTTTTCTTTTTCCTGTGGATTAAAGTTTGGATTTAATAAGAAAATATGAAACATTTATAATTTTTTTCGATACATTGTCTAGATATAACGTAGAGAAACCTAGTGATGTAAGTAGAGAATGATCTCTGAGTTCAAATAGTTTCTACAAACACGTGAGAAGGGTTAAAATACCCTTTTGTTCATTCAAAGAAATAATAACAGATGTCCCCTTCTTGGGCTTAACTATTATAAAATTAGAATACATCTTACACATTGATTATTAGATATTTTAGCAACACGAATCAGCTGCAATTTTCATAAATTTTCGCGATAATGTGCGTATGCCGATTCCAGTTCCCTGAACATCCCTAATAATCGTTATTCAATGCCTTATTTTTACTTAATGTTATTTTTTACAAAATATTCTGATATGTCGTGCATTTGACACAGCTAAGGTGTTTAAGTACACTATCTTCCATTTAGCACAGGTTTGTTAAAGAATCATAAGTTAGAGAAACTATCAAATCTTTATTTAACAAGTTGGAGAGTTTGCTAAGTAGAACACAAATTAAAATTACCATTTAAGTTGAAGTGGCTGAAAGACTCATTTATAAGTTTTAAATATCTTCAAGCTTACCTATTAGGCAATACTATCAGGAGTATATTCCAAAAAAGAAGGTTACATGGATGAAAAAGAAGATCATAGGCTTAACTGCAACGTAGGCAGACTACAATGCAATTACAATGTTCTGCATTCAAAACATAGGTAGAATCCTCACTCGCCAATATCGTTTGGCGCTCGTTTGTTTTTGATGTTGCCAAGTTTCATTATGCAAAAGTGACAATAATTCATTCTAACACATTCGTTCATATCTTTCTTCTTCGTTTGGATGTATTTTGGTTAAATATGTACGTAACATTTGTAACTGGTGTCGAGAATGATGCAGTTTTGAGGTTTGACTGGATCTTTGCGTTTAGCGACAAAATTCACACTTGAGATGAAGCTATTTCCAGGCAGTATAAGAGTTTCTTTCCATTTACGTTATTGAATTCAAGCACTATACATCACTTAACGTAGAAAACAAAGAGAGAAAATGAATCATTTAAAAACATATATTAGAACTTCCTTTTATCGAGATAATACGAACCTTGGATAACTGCAAATACTAACCAAAATAAAATAATATAAAAGAAAGAAAGAGAAAGGAAAATCTGAAAGTTTTCAGATTTTAAATTACGTCCAAAGGGGCGTTTCTTTAACATTTTGTGTGTTACGTTTATTTATTAAATATCACGTTCTTCGGCCTTAAACCGTAAAATTCATTTCAAGAGCAATATCGCAAAATAATTTTAAAATGATCATATCTTTAGAATTTCCGATAGACAGTCCCACGCGCTGGAGATAATTTTTTTTCTGTACAGTGTTGCCATTACTCTCTTTGAAATCCTTGAGTTTGTTAATCAAAAATTCGTTAAAGTTTTACAAAATACCAAATAGATAATAAAACAAATTCCGGCTTCCAAAATGTCAAATAGATAATAAAACAAATTCCAAATTTCGGCTTCCAGATGCCCATATTCGGGTAAAAAAGTGCAATATTCAAAATTTGATGGCTCTGGATACCGTTGTTTATCACAGTGCGAGAAACATATATAGATTTATGCAGATTCTTCGTTTTGAATTTCTTTAAATATATTACAGGGCGATAATATTTGGTGACAACAATTTGAAATAGGAGAACAACGCTTTTAGTGAATCGACGTAAATGCCAAAACAAAATTAGTAATCCTTCTTAGCAAATTGCCCCTTTAAACTATAAAGAATAATATAAAAGATTGCACTTTTAAGGAGACCTTGTAATATTTTTAATAATTGCAATCAATAATCCTTATAAGCGTAAACCTTCAAGGGAACGAATATTAGTTTTCGAATATCTAGTTCTTCTTACAGTTTATTTTGTGCAGTATTGCATTTTAGCTGCTTTTTGTGGTGAATAAAACTTTACATGTAAACAGACTGACAAAAAGAAACACACACTTCTTATTTAATTTTGCAATCTTTCATTTATTTTGCAGTTAATAAGTGCAATGGTTTCAGAAATAATGTTTTTGCTGTAAAAAAATAATAAAGTAATGAGGAGAAATGAAAACAAACTTTACGATGGACATTTCATCTCTTTCAACGTTTTAATAACGCTTTTGGTTTGCAGTGTTTCTTCGCTTCGTTATCATATGTTTCTATCATAAACTAATCTGCAGATGTAGTTTCTTCTTAGCCTTTAGTGTGGTTTCGATTTAGCTTAAGAGACTTTTACAAAACGTGATCTGTATATCATTGTTTGCGATTGGCGCAGCTGCATCCTACTTGCCGTATAATTAAAACCTAAAACCTAAACTCGGCGGCACAAACAGCCTTTAAAGAGGCATGGTCGGCAAGGCCCTGATATCTGCTCTTAGACCATGGGCTCCGGGGTGCTTGTGCATGTTTACCTGGACAAGTAGTCAGCCTGTCGCAGGACCTCTGGTGTTCCCGTATAATTACTTTCATAAAATGTGTACTCGTGCCACCATGGGGACCATTTGCAGTTAATTCTACGATAGGCAGACAGTTTAAATAATTATGCTATTACAAGAACACAGTACAATGTAACTGTGCAAAAAGTGCACAGAAAATTCATGCCAGCATGAAACCTACAGTAATAGAATTTCGATATTAAATATCTCTAACTTCTTCTCTCTAGGAGAAAAGGAAGTAGCATTATACGAAATAGCATAGTTCGCATAATAGTGGAACTTAGTTAAAGCATCTTTCGACAAACTGGTGCGATGTTACATTTTGGGCAAACGACGTTTGTATAAAGAAGAATAGGTTTCTGTTGTCCGAAGCAGATACATGTAAAACTACAATCGCATACTTGGCCGATTTCTTACAGCTTTAAACGCATTTGTTCTCTGTTATCAGGATGTTGTTTTCGGATGCCAAAGTTTACAAACGTTTCAAGCTATCAAAGCAAAGAGACATTGAAGTATGTAACAGATACCAAGAGATATATTCTATCAATGGTTTGAGAATGTCAAACGCGCCAGAGAAAGTGAATGTATTGCAATGTATTTTACTGAAAAAATCGTGAAATAAATTTTTACATTGCTCTATAAACATTTGTTTGAATGTTTTAAATGCAGAAGTTATAAGACAGCATTATTGACAAAACTGCATCGAAATAACAATTGTGATACTTTTGATCATCCAACAATGATCCTAAATATTCAACGTTTTCGTATACGTACCGATCATTATCCTATTAGATAACACTTACTACACCATGCTCAGTCAGAAAGTAGTTTAAACATTTGTCCTACTATTGAACGCATTAGAAATCTTTAGAATTAAGCCACGCGTCTGCTTCTCTTTTCCTGGGGAATCGCACTCTTGCTGCCATTGGATTCCCGGCCTTTTAAGAGAATTTTGAGTTCTCGATCCTTCATTAAATTGCTATTTTAAATCTTTAATAATTTTTATTGGAATAGAATATTAAATTTAGCTTTGGCATCAGTTAAAATGAAAATGATGAAACGAAGTACTTAGAAGATAAGTCGGGACTTATAACCGTCATCAGATTAATTTCTGTTTATAAAACGAAGAGAAGAAAAAGTGTAATTTCTTGCTGGTTTGTGTTTAACAACTTCTATTTTTATAATTTCAAATCGTCACAATTTATAGTTATGTTATCCACTATACATACATGCTATTGACGGTTCCTCGATGTTTTGAAGAAAACCGTTTCTATATTTTGATGGATCTGCACATTCAAATTCGGAAGTTTCCATTGTAAACGCATTCAAGCGCCTGAAACATTAGATTGAAAACTTTTTAAAACTGTCTTTTGGTATAAAACAATTTACTTCTTTATGATTTTAATACTGAAACTGTATTTATTTCGTTTCAAAGTCACATACAAGCTATTCATTCTAAAATAAAATTTTTCTCTAAATAAAAAGTTTTCTTATACTTCGTTTTATTTCATTTTAGTTGAACTTCTAATTGAAATTAATTTTTGCTTTTAGTATGGCAATGGAAAACAAATTATGATCAGAGACGCGAGCGAATAAATAGCAGATGAAATCCTGAAGGGCGAAGGTTAAGATACGGAATCTTGCAATAAAACAACCATCAAAAAGATAAAAGCAGCAGCCAAAAAAAAAAGTTTATTGAGTAAACGACTCTTCGACCGAGATAACTACTCGTAGCTCCTGCATGGAATTAATTTTATTAAGGGTTTTTTTATTGTTTCCTGCTTTTAATTAAAGTTATAATTACAAAGATGTTTAATAATATTTTGAACAAATTTATTTCTAATACAAAAATTCTGTTGTTTAATGAGGCTTGTCGGAAATACTGGAATGCATATAATCAAAGTTAGAAAATAGTCGCAAAGTACAAGCTTTTATATTTATTTAAAAAATACCCTCGCTCAGTTTCTCATTTCTTTATTTTGAACTCAGTAGTCACAGGGCAACAATATACAAAAATTGTTTCAGTCTAATTTATCGTTGTATCATAAATTTGCTTAAGATGACAGTAACTGTTTTGGAATGTTTACGAAATATCAGTATCTTGCGAAAATACGTATAATAATTAATTGATTATTTAGTTAGTTAAGAATCTGTTAGTGAAAGGAAAGTTAGAAATTACATCAAAGTAAAATTAAAGATGAATATTTTGTAAATATGTTAATATTATTTGCAACATATACGAATATGTTATAAATGCCAACATACAGTAACAGAGTTATTTCATAGATTGTACTATGAAAGAGTAGGTGACTGTTCGGTTAATTTCTTCTAGAGAGAAGTAACGTCATAAAGCTAGAAGGCTGTGTTTTTGATTCGAAAAATTTGACTTGTTCAGTATTAATTTCGAGGTGAAACAAAATTTTTCCATAGAGATTTGGAACTTTTCCCATTAATTTCCTTTGTCAATTATTACACCATTTACTATTTTTTTCATATCATAGCTCTTACTTACTCGTTTTCTATTTTCATGTAATATCTCTTCATTTGTTTTTGAGTTTTTTAGAATTTTTTAGAGTTCTGCTTTTGCCATACCTGATTGAGTCTCATTTATGAATTATATGCTTGATTTTTATTATTGATTGATCATAAAATCAATCAATATTTATCATTTATTTTTTATATTCAAAGCTTTACTTATAGCAACCGTTAACACTCTTAAGGGGACCTTGTAATATTTTTACTAATTGTAATCAATCATCCTTATAAGCTTCAACCTTCTAGGGAACAAATATTAGTTTCTGAATATCTAGTAGTTCTTTCTATACGATCTGGTAGTGTTACGTAGAAATTCTGGCTTCAGAATTAGTTCTAAGTATTGCCTATTTCTTGACTGGAAGTGTCGAGAAAATATGGGTTGAGCGGTAAAGTGCATGCGCAAGTTAAAAATTTAGATAATTTAGATTGTAAATAAAAGATCCTTGCAGCAGAGAAGGTGTTTAGAGGCACGGATGTACGCTGTGAAAGAAATCACCTTACGCATGAATATTCTGAAGGCTTATAAAGCTGACTAATTATTGTTAACAAATCCGTTTCTCTCGGTCGAAGATGCGATAACTATGAAAAAAATGGCTTATAGCATGGTGCCATTTACTGTTAAAATGGTCCTTGGACAGGAAGGAAACACAAAGGTAGACAAACTTCTGCTAAACTTATTATTTTCTTGACAGACATTATAACGGTACCTGAAAATGGTCGGAAAACTCATCTGGCGAATTAAGAAAAAATGCCCTACTCGCCTCTCGTCCGGCGCTTAATTTTAATTAATGCATGGCTATAACTGTTTCAAAAAATGGTTGTATTGACAGAGATTGATCAATTAAGTGTAAGTGAGGTGTGGTTGCATCAAATAATTAGATCAAAAAGTTAAATAATAAGGAGACTGTCTAAAACAGGGCTTTTAGCTTTTGCTTTGAGTTTGATCAAAATTTAGCAGTGAAATATAAAAGAAGAAAAGGAAGAAATTTGTGGATAATAACCAGTAAGAAGTATGTGAAAATGGAGGAGATAGATCAGAATAATGCGGTGATTATTCTCAAGTATATGGGAAATAAAATATTACTGAAGATGTATCGGCCTCGTGGAAGATGACCGTGTTGAATGTTTTAGATTGTGAAGAAGAAGGACGTGAACGAAAAATCTGATGAGAAGAAAATGCGACGAGTTGTGTAGTGTTCTTGTTAAGATATGTGACTGAAATATAGAATTTATGATTACAAAAGTGATAATCAACCGAAACTCTGTCTTCGGAACTGTTCCTTAATGAGTGAAGGAAGGAAAAAGTGAGAAAGCATGCAAGTTCCTGATTTTTGGAGACTTAGAAAATCGGTTTAATGGGTCGATTGATGCTGTGCGGTTGTCCGGACATTGTGTTCATTGTACGAAGAATCTTAAAAAGACTATTCTGGACTGATACTTAACTAGCGGCTTAGAATACCGGCTATCGACTGTTATGAAGTCCAAAGATTCGGACAGGTGTTCCTGCCTACGAAATTTAATAAAGAGACTGTTCCGAACTGATGTTTGGCGTCTTGGAGACGACGGCTTCCCTCCATGAATAGTATGAAGAACTGTAAAAGCCAGTTTACACTTCTCCGAATGAGCTCCGAGTGACTTTCGGCGAACGTCTAGTCCGAGCGTCTTGAACCGAGTGAACGGACCTGTACTTGGATAGCTTGTTTACACTAATCAAAGCGGACTGACAACTCGCCTCCGTCTCGTTTGTTTGCAAAATGGATACCGACGTGCAACTTGCTGTGCTTTTGCACGTGCACGTGCTGTCAACGTGCTGTGCAACTTGCAGTTTTTCTTTTTCTTTTTCGCCCCCCCCCGAACAAATTAATTTTTGTTCGGGGGGGGCGAAAAAGAAAAAGAAATCAAAACGTAACTATGTAGCTCGCCGTGATGAATTGGGAGCATTATATCAATTTTTTAATGAACTTCGGGGCGAGGGTATCCAAAGTTACAAAAACATCATCAGAATGGGTGAAAGATAATTTGAAACTTTATTGGAAATGGTCACTCCACTTATTACGCGTTCTTTCAAGATGCTCTGCCAGCAAAATTAAAACGCAGATAGCGCTTGATGTAATTGGCCATGAGTAGAAACTGGCTTTTCGAAACTTATATCAACAAAATATAATAAATGTTTGCTCTTTCACTTATTTTTTTAATTGAAAACTGTATTTTATTGGGTAGTTGAATAACATATAATTTAGTTGCTTTTTGATTAAAGAAAATTCAGAAATAAATATGTTTAAAATAAATACTTTGAATCCAGTACCCTATTTTAATTTTCTTCTGTGTCTTTTCTACAATATCCAGAGCCTAAATACATTCTAATCAGTAGTTATTTAGATATTAGTAAAGAATGGTCATAATATTCGGGTAGTGAAGTATCCCATAACACTTCACAAGATGCATATTCATTAAAAAATGTCATAGTTAGATTATCGGTCCATCTCCGCATTTTCGATATGACGAGAAAATTGGGCACGGCGTCCCTGCGAACACTGCTCGGAGTTACTGCCTGGATAGATTTTCAACTGGTTCAAAGTAGAAACGGACTCGCCGATTCATCTCCCTTACGTTTCTGTTCGGACGAACTGAGCGTTTACATTGTCAGAGTAGTCGTAGCGAGCCACTCGCTACGAATCACTCGGACAGGTGTAAACTGGCCAGGTGACTGTGTTCGGAACAGGTTAAGTTAATTCATTTGCAGTCTGAGCATCCGTGTGTTATCATTCAGCGCTGTGAAAATTTGTTTTAGGTGCCGTATTTTTGAAGTGTGTTCAAGTAAGTAACCTTCTCCTCCTCTTTATTTGTACAGATGATTATACAAATCTGGATCTTTTTTAATGTCAGTGTGCATAAATTTAGTCCCAAAATTAGGATAAAATCATTATTTGTAAGTTTATTATGCATTAAATATGCTGATGGAAAACCTAGGGAAACCGTGAAATTGAAATATTATGTTGTTAATGTGGTACCTATATATTAAAATAAATATTTTTGTTGTCATGATATGCGTTTATCTGTCTACGCAATACAGTTAAAGAATTTTAAATGATATTATCTAAAAGAACCTGCGTATGTGTTGCATCGGTTATTTGATTGACAAAATGTTCATTTGGAAGAAAAATTAATCACTTTGTTCTTCAATCTTGGGAATAATCAATCAGCAACTAAAAATTTCCTGCTCAACAATAGAAAAAATGTATGAACTCGAACTAATCGTAAAAATTAACTGTCAAATCTTAAAAATTGATTACTGTTATATCATCTACCATAAAAGGTCAATAATAATTCTATTAAAAAACAGCATTCATGTCAAGTGTTAAATTAGAGCTATTATTATGTGCATTTATGAAGTCCTAGTTTTACAGTATGATAATAATTATGCATGATACTTTTCTGAATATAAATTTTATATCTAAAATCTTGCCCTCCAAATATCTCATTTTATAAAAGTAACCGACATACTTTCGATTTTCGAAAACAATGTTTAAAGTTTTAAATGCATTAAAATGGAATTATAAGACACGTTTTCTTTTATCTATATGTTTATTTAATGTTCTTTTTATACTAAATAATTTACTTCCAAATAATTTATCGAACTTAAAAATTAATAGTTTGCTTTTTCAAATAAAAGTTAAAATAATTCTTAAGATTTTTCTCACATTTTGCTCTGTTATGAAAACCTTACAAAAACATGTTTTAATTCTTTTTGGCATGGACTAGATTTTTATTATTATTTTTTGCTTAGTTTTTCTCCGCTTACTTTGCATTATTAATTTCACTCGTTGTTTTTCACAAATATCTTCTCACGTATTCATATCAATATGCTTATAGACATTAGACATTTAGAAACATCCATGTCTTCTCTGGTATTGGAACCCGTACCCTCCGGTACAATAGTCAGCGTACCTAACCACTATCCCGGTTGGGTGGCCCTACTAATCTGTTATTTCATCAATAAAATTAAGATCATAGTTTCAGTGAGTGGCATATATCCCTATATCACAACTCTTCTTCCTAGATTTCCTGCTTCTGGAACTAATTTCAGCTTTCAGAATTCCTATTTGGCTTTTATATAGTCTAAAAACAGGTGAAAGGTATTAAATTAACTCATCTCATCAATTCTTTCTCAAAACGTTTCTCATCATCGAATTCCAATATTCAGAAATCATATTTTTTATATATATGAGACATAAAGCTGAATTTTTTTTTTATATTCGTAAATAAATTTTAATTTACCATCCAGCCATAATACTTGCATTGTTATTTTAACAGTTTTTCGATAAAGAAATGCTTTGTATGATTAGTGAAGTTCTGATTCACGTTCCAAAATACCTAATCATCGATTATTTTAATTATTTTAGGCAGCATTTTGATGCGTTTCTCGGGACATATGGATCAAGCCTTCTTTAATTTTGAATTTTTTCATGTTTTGAATAATATTTTGTTTTACTAAAAACTGATAAATTAGTGATGAGCAATTTCAAACGTTTTCTAATAAATTTCGGTTTTTTTAACTATAGATTAGGCAAATTTTTAATCCCATATGCTTTTCAGAAGAAGCCATAGTAAGATAATTTTATTGCAATATGGCATGTGCTCAAAGAGGATTGGGCACCGAAATTCCTCTCTAATAAGAAAAAGTTAATTTTTGAGTTTAATTTTCATTCTTACAAAAGGTATATATTGTGAAACTAAGCCTAGGTAAATGCTTACGTCAGAGATAAATACATTTCAGTTTAAGGCAGCTAAAACATTAGAAAGGTTTTTCGAAGAAAAAAAAATGACCAATCACTTTTAGAGACAGACATTAAGCACTTTCGTAAAATATAAAAATTTGTATATACGAATAATCATTTTATGCATGAAAAATATAAAATAGCTGGAAACAAACAAGAGAAAATAGTGATGAATTTATCTTTAATATTTAATAAACATCTGAATACATAAAATACCTATAATCCTCTGCTGGCGGGATACTGAGTGAATGAAACTTAATCATCCAGAGGTCTACAGTTTGCATGAACAATATCCTTATTCATGACATACCTCACTGCTTTGAACCTGAAATAGGGAGGAGATTTATCTTTCCATATGTTTCATTATATTCCATTAGTTACTGTTATTGCGAGTTGTCTATTTCCGCTTCAATTGAGATATCAGATTTAGCTTTTTCTTTAGATACGCTTTGCATTGCGTTGTATTTTAATGTTTTTAGTACTTTGAAGTGTAACTACTGTTTATACTCCGTGATATTGTGAACACTTGTACGAATAACGCTCAGGAAAATTTCAGAGTCTTGATATATTTCTTTTGATAAGAATAAATTTTATTAACCTATTATCGGACTTGTGGATTCAATCTATTACGAAACCGTACGCATGCAGCACTTTTTGATGTCAGGATTGGGATTGGATGCCAGTGACAAGAGCAATGTATGAACAACTTAAACAGTTGGTGACTGCATTTGCTGCATTCCAAGGAAAGATGGAGGGCGCTGTCAACTCCGTCAAAGAAGAGATGAAAGCTGGCCAAGAATCATTTAAAGAAGAGATGAAAGCTCTTCAAGAAAAGATTGAAGCAGGTCAAGTGGAAATGAAAGGAGAAATCACCTACATAATAGAAAACAAATTTGAGGTTATGGAAGACAGAATAGACACTGTTGAAAATAGAGTTGGTCACAATGAAGAAAGAGTTTCTTCTGTCAAAGAACAACACAACTTGTGCATTTAATCTATTACGAACCCGTACGCATGCAGCAGTATGTTATGGTTTATATACAAACATCTTAACTTATTCAGTTTCAGTAAAATGTATTGAAAAGTAACATGGTTTATACTTACCACAATATTAGTAAAGTGCATACCGTTCGAATCCCAGAGAAGGCATGGCTGTAACTGACCGTCTCTTCATAGGAGGAAACGTTGGCCACCTATTAGGTGCTTCCATGATAAAATAGCCACCGGCACTTGCAGTGGCGCAAGTAAAAATGTATTAATAAAGTTGCTCTAAAGAAATTTGAGTAAAGTGTAATCTATGCTGTGTAGTGTATCTTATTACCATTGTTTTTAAATTATGCTAATGTTTCTATAAGATTCTTTTATGGAAGCCCCGCTATTTTATTTTTAATCGCATATGACTAAAACTGTTGTGTTTATTAAATTATATTAACACTAAGAAGTAATTTGTTTTCTGAAATCGTATAATTTAAGACGTGTAAAATATGAAAAATACGATGCTTTATTCGGCTTTGCTCTACGCCAACAGGCAACCTCTAATTAACTTTCCTCAATTTCATGATCTTCCCCCTAGACCGAGACCCCTAGACCATTTCGAGAATACTCTGGCATGTTATATAACCGCTACTACAAATACCGAGTCACGCCATTTTTTGTCAGACTGCTGCCCGCCAACACTGCTATTAGAACCTTCGCTGCTTTGTTTATCTTTCTCTCCTTTGTTTCCATAATTTATGAAGCAGAAATCTTAAATTGGATATTAAATTTGGTGCTTTTCGTCTAGAAGTAAAATAATCTGCCATTTAATAGAATAAAGATATGGAACTTTAAAGTGAAATTCTTCTGTCTGTTTCTTCCTCTCTTTTCACTCTACAACCACAACACCCGGATACTGATGTGACGTGATTGCCAAGCTTCATCATTCCTATGCCCATCTACTACAATATTACATATATATATATATATATATATATATACTTGCAGTCCACTTTAAGAAGAGGAGAGGTAATTAAGAAATGAAATCATTACCTCTACGCATTGAAAATTAGTCCTTCTTTTCAACCTAGCAATGAAGCTAGAAAAATATTTCCAACTTCGTGGCTCCCAAACCATATAACATCATCACTAAGAAAATAATCTGATGTGTGCACCACATGACTTCCTTGTAAGGAATACAAAATTATACGCATTTTTTCTAGCCTTTCATTTAAACTTATTTCCTCGAATTTCATTATAGATATATTTCTCATTCAGTTAATTCAGTTCTCCCTTCGGGACAACGCAAAAATACGTAAAAACTCAAAATACCTATATTAGAAATTGAAAGATATAGAAAAACATAAACTACCAATTACAGTTAAAACAATTAAAAAAAATCTTTTTACATCTAAAATTACAGTTTCTACGCAAAGCAAGCTATTCGGCAGGTTTTTCGGTGCATAAAACTGAAAGTTTACTTTTGGTCTCACTCGGCAAAAAGACACTGAATGCGTGGAAACTGACTTAATTTGTTGTGGACGATATGCTGAGTCGATATATGGGATAATTTAATAACTTAAATGATAATTCCAGAATGGATGAAGCATAATTTAATTCGCAATAATAAAAGAAGACGTTATCTTTGTTGTTGCGATGCTTAGTTTCTCTAGATTGGCAACAAATTCACTATTCTGCTAAATTTCAAATGTAAACAAATATGGCTATAATGGTAAACAAAATTTAGACTTAGCCTAACTTAAACAATTTTTAAATTGTTTATAATTCTACAACTATAACATACAGGTTAACTAAAAGCATAAACACCTTAATCCGATGCTAGGAACAACATAATTCAATCATTTTTAAACCAAAAAATGCCCAATTTACAAACATATAAGAATAAAGAAAGTGATCTCATGGAGACGAGTAACAGAGTGAATATATATAAACATATTGTTGCGTTTATACGGGTTCGTGGATTTGAGAGTATCCGATGAAAACACGATGCAGAACAATAAAAAGCACAATTTATTTACAGGAATCACTATTTACAGCACAATTCCAAAATTACCTTTAAAAGCGTCGAAAATCTACAATAAATACGCTGAAACAATCAGCAACACAGCTTCAGGCTGTAACTGTACAGGTAACTTCACGGCAACACTAAACTTATAATAAACACCGTGGAACAATCACCAATCCACTGTCAAGCTATACTGTAAAGATAGCTTCACGGCAAAGCACTACTCGATTGCTTTCCGTTCACAGAACTCTCGCGTAGCTTAGCACTCACAGTAAGCACAACGCTCACACTACTTCACAATCTCTTCGCAACTCTGCAACTAACTGCTCTCAGAAACGCAAGGGTTTATATAGCTTTTCTTTAAGTTCGACACGTTTCGAGAAATATCTCGACAGGAAGTTATTCTAGAAGCTTCCCGATTGGACCATGGGATATCGCCAATTTGGTCGCCAAATGGGCGATAAAGTCGCCAATCTGGCAACCCTACCATACACTATTTTATGGCAACCCTAGTGCTATGCCGGAAAGCTTACATACAGGCGCAACCGCCGAATTTTTCGTAACACTGCCTCCTCCCAAGGACTGCACGTCCCGGGCAGCACAATCCCTGGCTGGGAGCCAAAAAGAAATAATCGAAAAAGCTACAAAACAAATAAATTACAATAATAACAAAATTTGCAAATATTTACAGTATTTACAAATAACAAAAACATTTACACTAATTACAAAGGTCTATGTACAAGCAACTATGCATAAATCATACAATTAAACATAAAAACATTACGAAATACGGGGTACCCATAACAAAAATAACTATCACTAATTACTAAAGAAACAAATATTTACATTATATACAAATTATATACACAAGTTAAACACAACAATTTTAAACCATACTATTAAAGTTCATAATGGATTTTAGTCTTAGGCTTTTCACTAAGTTATACCTGGGTCAAATACTTTTCCACGGCAGTTCTCAGATATATTTCTGTTTTTCACATCACAGTCTGAAGATTCAGTCATTTCAGACTTTTCTTGCACAGGAAGACCTAAAACAGTTCGTTCACCACTCTGTAGTTTATTCGCACCGTGTGTACAGTTCACCTCGATACTCACAGCAGGAGGTACACGCTTATTTACCTCTATTTCCTGAAAGCGAGTTCCAATGTTTACACCAGGACCATGAATAGAATCCGATCCTTTACAAGCAGAAGTACCCATGTTTAGAATCAAGTCCTTGTCTGCACAATCTGCACTAAAAGACACGCACATGGGTTGTGAAATGGGTAAACTTTCTTGCAATGCTTGAGCACTCCGCGTAAGCTGTACATCAGCTTCTTCCATCTCAGCATCACATGAACATGTGATGTGAACATGTGAACACATCTCATCAGATCGTTCAATGCTTGCTAACTGCGACTTCGTAACTTCACTATCAGTTTCCACGATCTTGACAGTCACATTTTCACTTTCTTCTGTCTCTACTTCAGGCACTTGAGAATCAAAAGCTTCTTTCCCGTCTTTTATTTCTTCATGTTTTCGTTCTTTTTCTTTAATCCCGTCAGATGTTTCATCCATAATTTCTGGATCTTTCTCAAACACTCCACCAGCTACTTCCTCCGTTTCTTCATCCTCTGACTCTTCAGATGCCACTTTGATTTCCGCATCTTCTTTTATGGCTCCAGTTTCTTCTGCAAGCTCCTCTTTCATCTGTTGGAGTTGCTCTCGTACTTTTTCTCGGCCGACTTCCCTCTTTTCGCGCTCGGCCTTCATGTCAGCTATCATCTCTTCATACCCAGCTATTATCTTATCTTGTCCGGCTTTCAGAGCTGCTAACATGTCCATCAAAGCTTTCATTTCCTCCGCCTTCATTTTCTCCTGTAGACGGATGACTGGCATTCACTCTCAAATCCCACTTCTGACACCAGTTGTTGCGTTTTCACGGGTTCGTAGATTTGAGAGTATCCGATGAAAACACGATGCAGAACAATAAAAAGCACAATTTATTTACAGGAATCACTATTTACAGCACAGTTCCAAAATTACCTTTAAAAGCGTCGAAAATCTACAATAAATACGCTGAAACAATCAGCAACACAGCTTCAGGCTGTAACTGTAAAGGTAGCTTCACGGCAACACTAAACTTATAATAAACACCGTGGAACAATCACCAATACACTGTCAAGCTATACTGTAAAGATAGCTTCACGGCAAAGCACTATCTCGATTGCTTTCCGTTCACAAAACTCTCGCGTAGCAGCTATTCTCACAACTAATCACACTGCTCGCAACACTTCACAATTTCGCAACTTGCAACTACTTCACAATCTTGCAACAACTCTCGGACACGCAAGGGTTTAAATAGCTTTTCTTAAAGTTCCACACGTTTCGAGAAATATCTCGACAGGAAATTATTCTAGAAGCTTCCCGATTGGACCATGGGATATCGCCAATTTGGTCGCCAAATGGGCGATAAAGTCGCCAATCTGGCAATCCTACCATACACTATTTTATGGCAACCCTAGTGCTATGCCGGAAAGCTTACATACAGGCGCAACCGCCGAATTTTTCGTAACAATATATTTATATACTTTTGGTGCGGCCCACTGCAACCAAAATAGGAGATGCACATCTACGTGTTATAGCAGGCCTATATACAAAATCTCAACGTTCTGAGGCTACTCATTCTTCAGTTATGCAAGATACATACATACATACGTACGCACAGACCGCACGAAACGATCTCTTCAGAATCCATTTTAAATCAGTTTTATAATTTTTGGGTGGGAGAAGGAGTCTTTTATTTTGTACTTACGGGGCGCAAGAACATCGTTAAATTGCATTCGATAGCGGTCAAAATGGATATTTTTGTTGAAATGTGGTACCCGAAATTTTTCGCTACTCCTTTTTACTTCGTACGAGGTAGTAATGATATTCAGCACCAAAGGCTATTAAATTGCATCGGGAAATAAAAATTAAAAACTACAGAAAACCGCCTTGTATTTTAATAATTTCTGATTTAAAATTAGCCAATGTATCAATTGTATAATCTGCAAAAATTTTTGTCACTAAAAAGAATAGATTTTCTGAGAAATTTAAATATAACAAAATAGGTAATGACGCCAAAAATTAATCGATTTTGGAAGAGGTGTCAATTATCCGTAAACTATGTAAGTTACACGGAATAGATTTCATTTATGAGATTACTTTTCTAAATACCCAGCATTGCAAAGACAGAAATTCTGCAATGATTTAGTCGTTGAGAAACAATATGTGCAAAAGTTCTTTAAAAATTCGCTTCACTATCAAAAGAACTGTTTTAAATTTTAAATTTAAAGAAATCGCTTTAAATGTTGGACCATCTGAAATAGTTAAATGCACAGATTTTCAAGAAAATTGGTTCGAAATAATGGGTCAAATACCAATTTCAAAATTTTATCTAAGCACCAAAATAAGAAACTAATTCAAATAAAACAGGATAAAACTAAAAGTTGCATACATTTATTTAATTTTTTCATAATATTGTACTCGGAGCTCTGAGCGAAGCATGTGATCCTTATTAAACTGACTTTCTGTAAACTACTCAGCAGTTAGAAATTTTCTGCGCAACTCTCAAAACTTCGGAAGAAATCACTGGTATTTTGTGCGCAAGTCGTCTGCCTATGAAACGTCAAAAATAGCGAAAGGAAAATAAATGTATAATGCAAGCATACAGAATATTTTATTCTTTCTTTATCCTATCTTGATAACGTTTTACTTAAAGCATTTTATCAATCGAATTTTCCTGAGTCTAGTATATTAACAGAATATTTAATTGCATATAACATTCGGTAATAACTATATAAATGCATTTGGGCTCCGAAATCGTTACCCATAGCTATGAAAGGGTTATTTTATACTTAAACTTTTGACTCGAAGTAATAGAGATTTTCCTTTTTAATTCCTTGTACGAAGTAAAGAGAAAGCATTGTAATCGCGAAAAATTTTGAGTACAATATTTCAACAAAAATATCTATTTTGACCGCTATCGAATGCAGTGTAAGGATGTTTTGAGTGACATCCGTACGTAAGGACAGAATAAAGGACTCTTTTCCCCTCAAATAATTATAAAACTGATTTAAAATGGATTCTGAAGAGTTTTTTTCATGGCGTCTGTGCGTACGTACGTACGTTCAACGCCTTCAGTGTCTTTTTGCCGAGTGAGATCAAAAGTAAACTTTCAGTTTGGGGCACCGAAAAATCTATCTTCTTACCCGCTGACCCAATTACTTGTTTTTGCGTAGAAACTGTAATTTTAATTGGAATTTTTTTTTATTTGTTTTAACTGTATTTGGTGTTTTATGTTTTTCTATACCTTTGAATTTTTAATACAGATATTTTGAGATTTTATGCATTTTTGCTGTCGCGAATTGAGAACTGAATTAATTGAATGAGAAATATATCTCTAATAAAATTCGAGGCAATAGGTTTAAATGAAAGGCAGGAAAAAATGCGTATAATTTTGTATTCCGTACGAAGAAATCATGTGGTGTACACATCAGATTTTTACTATCTTCCTTTTCAATTATAAGAGGTACTATTATTCTTAAACTGTTTCAGAATTATAATTTTCCTGAATCTAAAAAATTAAATCTAGACATTATACCCAAAAACAAATGATTATTCCTGAAGCCCTTCTACTCTTTGTTTTCCTGAAGAATGATTTAACATTCGAGAATTTAATAACACCAGCTTCCAGCAGCGATTGGCGAAGAGGCGCCTTTTCAATGGATCACGTGACTCCCATCGGCACAGGAGCGGGGTCTCAACTTAGTTCCACATTTCAGTTGCGGTGATGAGGTGAAGGTGAAGGATGGAACAGTAATCCTGTCTGCGTGGTTTAGTTTTCTCAAACTCCTGAAATACGTTCCAAAAGGGGAGAAAAGGAAAATGCTTATTCCCCTTAGTTCGAGTAGTAGTGCCAACACTTTCCAAAAAGTTTTAGAAAGTTCTTTGTTATTTTTGGATCCCCCGCAAACACAGTGCTTGTATTATAAGAGTTGATTGTGTTTCGAGTTTCTTTGTTGTTTTCTGGAGCTACTCAGAATTTCGTGTGCCATTTTAAGGAAGATAAAACTTTCTTCGCACTTACAGCATGAAATATCATCAACGTGTCCTCACTTGATTTATTAATAGCATATTAATGTTACGTACGTAAGGATACTTTTAATCGCTCTTAACGGAAAATTTTGCTGTCCAGTTTGTCTATTACCTGCAGTTTAATCGTATTTACTCAAAATCGCTCCTATGGATATATAAAGAGATTTGAAATTTATATTGACGAATTAGAAATATTTCCATGAAATATACCTTTTCTTTTTCTATATGGCTTAAAACATTTGCCATGCTTTAGTGGTAGTTATGACAATTGCAGCCAAAAATAGAGAATAATTGTGAGTAGACTAAGTAAAATATTGGTTTTATATCTTTTAAAATAGTACTTAGAACGTTTGCGTTTTTTAATATGATTATTTTCTTTTAAAATTAAGCAGTCTCTTTAAATCGATAAATATCGATAACTAAAAAATAATGAATGATAATTAAATTATGTGAAACATTTATATAAAATAATTATGATAATTAAAAAAATTATTTCATTTCATTATGCGATGTCTCTAAAATCGCTGGAAGTTCTATGATTTTTATTAAATACATCATTATGTTTTCATGGTCATATTTTGTAATTTATAATTTTTAATTTATCAATAAATCTTTACTAATTTTGAATTCAATTCTTAAATAGTACTTCTTAATTCTTTCAGAGCTAATTCTTCTTGAAATTCTAAATATTTTTCCTAGTAAGTCTAATTCTAATAAATCTTTCATTTATACTTGACATGATTTCTGAAAAAACTGAATATTTCTGAGCCAATGTTTAATCAAATTTCTGAATGAATATTTAATATTATTTTTGATACCGAAACTAGAAAACTGTGAATGTTTTAATCGTTATCTACTGTTTTTTAGAAAAAAATAAGTATTTAAGATAATGAAGAATTATTTTCATTTATTTCATGATAGCCAATTTAAAAGTATTTGAAATATCACGTTCGTTAATTAGTTTTTTTTTCTAAATAAGTTAGAATTAAATTTAGTTCTTCTAAATGGCAGTCTTTAAAGTAAATTAGTAATGTACTACAGTTGGTGAGTTATTATAAAGTAAAGCTAAGAATAAAATTTTGCTGTCTACAAACAACAAAAGAAAGTATTCTTGAATTAAAATAAGGGTTTTCATAGTAATAGTGATGAAATATTGCAAATAAATTTCGTAAAAGATTTTTTTTATATTGAAATATAATATTACCAATTTCTAGTTCTTATTATTTTCGTTCCTTTTTAATATCTGATGTAAATACTTGCAGTTTTTATAAAATTCTCAAGCAGAATTAGAAAGTAGCAGTACTTTTATAGTAGTTCTATTGTCATTTAATACTTGTAATAACAGTAATAATTGTAATAATAAGTTGGTTTTCAATCAGTAATTAATTTATCATTCTTTACATCAAAAATATGAAGCTCAAGCTTGTAACTTATGTAAATTGAAGCTTTAGAATTTCTCAAGCTTTTAATCTTATCATATCTTAGGTCCTTATGCTTTTTTCTTTTCAAATTTCGATCTAATTAATGGAAAACAGTAAACATGAATTATGACGTAGTTATCTTTCGGATTCAGATAATAATTCTTTGAAATTAACAACTTCAAATTGTATGATTTGCAAAGAACACATTTTAAAAACCTTTTGAAAAAAACGTAATTTTAAAGTAACCAGCACATATAAGTTAAATTAAATAACTGTTGGTGTGAAAAAAATTATTGAACAGTTTTACTTCATTTAAAAAAAAACCATCAGTTGTAATTTCCTAACATTTATTTGTTACATCATATATTTAAATACCTCATTTTACTGATAATTATTGGTGGCATTTGTTTTAATTCATTAGAAAGGAATTCTTGAAAAAATATTAGTTTATATTTTGATTTAATATGAATAAAAATACGTCATTCAGTTAGTTGAAGGAAAAGAGTTTTAGCTTAATATATCAGATTCTAATTATCTTTTCACTCAAGAGGCAAATAAGATTTTCAAATTTTCCTATTAAGTGGTATGTAAAAGTACAAAAATATTTTTCCAGAAAATACCCTCGGCAAATATAATTTTATGGAAATAAAGATCTTAAGATACGACGTAACCAAATGCTCATTTCTGCATAATTTTCTCGTAACTCCCTGCTACCAGTTTTGAATTTTATACAGCTTTTTACATTTCAAACTCGTTTCAAGTTTTATGGCATAACAATTCTAAGAACTCTGTACTTAATGTAGACTTAAACAGAAAACTATTTATGAGACTTTTCCTCAGCTGGAATATCATTTGCTTCTAGAATTTTAAGGAAACCGTTTCCTCCTTCTCATTGAGTTAATTGTCATGGTCACAGTTAAACATTTCGTGATAATTATCGAGTAGCGCTACATACGTACCTAACTTACGTATTACTTAGAAACCATTTTTCATGACATTCTTTAGGTGTAGTCATTTGTATTTAACCTAAATTATACTAGGCTATAGATGCTATTTTTACTTTTCTATGTATCTGCATAATATATCACACTTAATTATGTAAGCATATAAATGAAAAGTAAATAGAATTTCGGGAATTTTTCTGCAATCGAATATATTTGTGGAATTCTAGCTAGCAAAATATTTACGCCGTATTAAATAATCATTCCATTATTAAATAATGTATTTTCCATGATATATTTTCGAATCTAAAAAAAGTTAGAAAAGGCTGTTAGAATTTTTAGATTTGACCATTTTCAGATTTTCTAAAATGGCCAGATTGGTTTCCCAAGCCATATTTATCATGTTGACTTTTTAAATACAAATGTCTTAATTGTAGGAGATTATTTGAATTAACTTCTAAAACTGCGCTATACGTAAAAAGGTAATTTTATTTAAAAGCATTTCGCTGCAAACTGGATGTATTCCTTAAATGAAATGTATTCCTTAAATGAAATGTATTCCTTCAATGAAATGTTAGAATCAATATTTTCAGAAGTTCAGCATATTAGAAAAAAATTATTGCCATAAAAAAGAATTAACTGTCAATATAAATAAATTATCTCGAAATTAAAGATATGAACTGAAATCTCGATGTAGGCAGTGAATCAAGAATGATCTCCTAAAAAATGGACCAGGAAGGTTTTTAAAGATTTATTCCAGTTGAAATGTTTCGTTCGAAATATGTGAAGTTTTTCGTTATTAACATGAATAACAACTTGATATTAAAACTTTTATTATTTGTGAGCTTAAACATTCCTAACACTGCATTGGTGTATGTATTTGGTGCCCTAAAATATCATATATACAAGAAATATTTTCAACGAAATGTATGATGCTTCAACCGCAAAATTTTACATTTCACGACAAACCTTGTAGATTGATTGAACAACTATCAGATCTGAGTTTTGCATTTGTGGAATTCGACTACTACTTTAAATGGAAATGTTCCAGTTTAACCGTATATACTGTGCAGTTATATATTACCATGCAATGGGAAGGTATATCATTCATCTCTTGAAGAAGCCATTTACCGCCATCCAGAAGCTATGAATCACTCTCGAATATGGCGACTCTTACATTCTCGATGGCACTGTGATAACAACTCAATGGGGGTTCAACAAGTTGCGACCAATTCCGATGATCGAGACTTTTGTACCCAGGAGGACCATTGCTTGCCAAACAGCAGGCACAGTATGGAACTGAATGATATGGAAAGGGGACCAAGGAGGATATTCAAACATCTGCACAACCGGAAAGGTCCTCCTGGAAGGCTGGATTTACCACGATTGAGCTTACTGGGAAAGCCCATCAACTACAGGCCTCCCAGACACAGGGATCCTAGATATCGGAAAGCCCAACTTGCTGTGCATAATGTACTTGACAGACCCCGTGGTATAATTGCTGTGATTTATCATGCATTAATGTAAGTACAATTTTCGTATACCTACTCGTTTGTATTAAGTACTCTAAAATTTCTACTTGTGTTTAAAGAAATAAATTTTTAAATCTGTAAAGATAAGATTATAAAATTTTAGATTATGATTTTAACTTTAGGCTATAATTCTTCGCCCTTAAAATCGATAGAATTTTAAAATCTACGCCGAACGTAAGATTGTTTTTGCCAAATTTTAAGTATGATTTTAAGCCTGAAAATGTATTCACCTTTAAATTCCCCGTTTTTCTAATTTACGCTTTTTTTAATATGTTTTCTAACTGAATATAGTTTCTAACCGAATGAAATAAATAAAACTGTCTAGTGTGATTATTTTTGCAGCATAATGTACTAAAACGTTCTATTAATAAATATACAGCTTCTGGTAAAATAAAAGTGAGTAGAATATATTTCACATAGGCTGGTCCGTAAAACTGTAGCCCACCTTCTACGACAATATGATTAACACTATCTTTCTGACTCAATTTGCGCAGAAGGATTGAACAGAAAGGCAAAATAAAGGTGTGAGACATCGTTTTAATGGGTGAAATCACTTAACCGACAGACGGGCAGTCAAAACACAAAAGGATAAGTGACTTCGGTCTCTTCCAGATAGCTTGTACCAGTACTGAAGTAGGCAGTTTTTTCGTGAGCCATCCTGTATTTTTATTGTGAATTCGGTTATAAATTAAAAAATTAGTGCGCCTGATTTTTAAAAAAATCAGTTAATTTATTGATTTTGTAGTGTACAAGTTACATATATCAAGCGCTGTGTACTCCATCTATAATGGTACATGTGTACTCCATTTGTAATGTCAAGAACTCTGGGATGCATGGCTTATCGCACTTGTTTGTACTTTCGGTTATAAATAATTAAAACACATTAGATCTAGAATCAAAAAATATACTTCCAAATTAATGTATGGGTTTTTAAAAGAAACAGATTAGACCGATGGATCTGGAACTGTAATTAAAGAAGGAGCTAGTAATCAAGGGTTCATAAATGATTTTTCAAACTAAAATTTGATTTATTTAATTTCCTTTACTTTTGTTTGTTATTTTTACTAAACTGTTCTTAATGGAAATCCAAATTTTGTTTGAAAGATAGCTTCTGTTATTTTTCTTGGCTTGAAAAGGGACACGTTTTGCAAGTAATTTTAGATTTTAAGGTTATAAGAAAGCATCCTTATACAAGTAACGTTTTAGTTTGCTTCATTAATCCAAATGGCAAACTGAAATACTACTTGCATAAACTTGCCGGCGGTTTATGAAGTTTGATTTTGTCAAGTTGAAAATCTCGTTTAACATTTACGCAAAGGCACTTGTGAAAGCATTTTCTAACTAAAAAGTGTTACAGACCGCTTTCTTAAAGTCTAAATAGTTTCTCTTACTTAGAAAATTCACTCGTAAGAAAATTCCCTCACGGCCTACCGAAAACCTCCTAACTCTGTACTGATGCTGTACAGTAATAATTACCAATAATATTTTAAGTGATGTTGCTTTTTACTTCTTTGTACGAAGTAAAAAGGAATTATTGTAACCGCGAAAAATTTCAGGTATCATATTTCAACAAAAATATCCATTTTGGCCGCTGTCGAATGCAATTTAACGATGTTTTTACTTGACATCTGTACGTAAGGACAGAATAAAGGACGCTTTTTACCAAAAAAAATTATGAAACTGATTTAAAATGGATTCTGAAAAGATTTTTTCATGCCGTCTGTGCGTACGTATGTATGTATGTATCTCGCATAACTCAAAATTGAATAGCCTCAGAATATTGAAATTTTGTATACATGACTGCTATAAATGTGTAAATATGCATCTCTTACTTCTGGTTAAAATCGGCCGCACCAAAATTATATAAATATGTATAGCCACTCTGCTACTCGGCTCAGTGAGCTCAGTTTCTTTGTTATTACATGTTTGTAAATTGTGCATTTTTTGCTTTAAAAATGATTGAATTATGTTGTGTTCTTATCTTCCAATTAAGGTGTTTATGCCTTTAGTTAACCTGCGTGTTATAGTTGTATAATTATAAACAATTTAAAAGTTGTTTAAGTTCGGCTAAGCCTAAATTTTGTTTACCATAGCAGCCATATTTGTTTACATTTGAAACTTAGCAGAATAGTGGATTTGTTGCCAATCTAGAGAAACTAAGTTTCGCAGCAACAAAATAACGTCGTCTTTTATTATTTCGAATAACTTATGCTTCTTCCATTCTGGAATTATCATTTAAGTTATTAAATGAACCCATATATTAACTCAGCATACCGTCCACGACAAATTAATTCAGTTTCTACGCCTTCAGTATCTTTTTGCCGAGTGAGACCAAAAATAAACTTTCAGCTTTGTGCCCCAAAAAATCTGCCTTCTAGCCCGTTGGCCGAATTGTTTGTTTTTGCGTATAAACTGTAATTTTAATTGTAAAAAAAATTTTAATTGTTTTAACTATATTTGGTGTTTTATGTTTTTCTATATATTTCAATTTTTAATAGAGACATTTTGAGTTTTTATGTATTTCTGCCTTATCGCGAAGGGAGAACTGAATTAATTGAATGAGAAATATATCACTAAAGAAATTCGAGGAAATAAATTCAAATGAAAGGCAGGAAAATATGCGTATAATTTAATATTCCGTACAAGGAAGTCATGTGGTGTACGCATCAGATTTAAAAAAAAATACTAATTTGTATCGTCTGAAAAAAATAGACAAGACGGACAGACAAGACGGACTTGAGAATTTTGACTGCTTTTCGGAAAAGAGAAACTGAAACTTTATGATCTAAATTATTCATTAAAAAGGTGAAATAAAATTTTGTTCATGACTACCTTTTTTGGGTGGGAGGAGCATCATAAGAAATTTATAAAATTATTAAAACCTGAAAATAATCTGTAGCGATGTATATAATATTAAGTTAGGAACGGCTTAGAATAGGTAATTAATAATGCTGCAAATGCTTATTAAAATTATCATTGCTTGCTAAGTTATATAAAATATAAATGAAACTTCTTTTATGTATCTTGTGCACATGCAATACGGGGTAGATGGCGTCGATGACAAAATCAGCTTTGTTCACTTCAACATCACGTGACGTAACGGTATGAAATGTTGGCTTAATTCCGTTAAAGACATTTCAAATGTCAGAAAAAAAATTATTCTACCTACTTAATGCGATCTGCTTCGCCCTTTTTATTTCCTTCTACAAAGTAAAGGAAGTATTTTAATCGCCAAAAATTTCGGGTATCATATTTAAACAAAAATATCCATTTTGACAGATCACGAATTCATTTAAATGAGATTCTGAAGTGAAATCTATACCTACGGACAGAATAAAGGACTCTGTTCTCCAAAACGCTCTTTTAAATGGACTTAAAATGGATTCATAAAAGACTTTTTTATGACGTCTGTAGATGCGTATCTATCTGGCATAACTCAACCAAGAGTAGCCTTAGAACTCTACAATTTTTTATATGGCACTGTCTTAGCATGCAGTTGTGCACCTCCCTTTTTCCTTACAATCGGCCTGACCAGACCTATACACTGGTTATCATAAATTAAGGAAAAATTACAAAAATCACGATTACTGAAAGGGTTACATGTAGAATTTTATGAAACTTATCCGGAATATACAACACATAGTAAGGTATCAAACAACATAAAAAGAAATTACCAGATAATTATTGTACTATAGAAATTAGCACATGTATAAAATGAACAAATCGAAGACGTCAGTTTTATATAGGAAAAGTACCTTCAATATGGAATATGATCGCCTCTAGAAGCAATATAGTACAATCAGCGATATCTGATGCTTTCAATTATGCGGTCTATCAGTTCCATAGGAAGCGAGAGCCATTGCTCTGGCAAAGCGGTTGCAAGCGCGGTAAGGGTCTGAGAGGGCGGATTGAGAGCAGGTAGATGTCTCTCTAAAGCATTGCAAACGTGCTCTATAGGATTAGGTCCGGGGATCGAGCTGTTGAAGATAATCATCAACGATGCGAGCCCTGTATAGTCTTGCGTTGTCGTCCTATAACAGGAAAGCATCACCTATTGGCCCGGCATGTGGGTGCATCAAGGATTTCATCTCTATAAACCTGAGCATTCACGGTTGCCTTTGGAAAGACATGGAAGTCTGTGCGTCCACACGAAGAGATGCCACCCCAAACACAAACACTGCCTCTTCCGTATGCATCTCTTTCACGGATGTTTGACGGATGATAACGGATTCCAGGTTCTCTCCATTTCAAATAACGCCTACTGTCGCTTTCTAGACTAAACCTGGACTCATCCGTAAAGAGAACAGCCCTCCATTGATCAGGCGTCCAGTGGACATGTCGTGCCCACTGCAAACGGTCCCTCCTACGGCGTGACGTGAACGGCACGCAAATGGCTGGTCGCCTCGCATATAGACCACCTTCGTGAAGCCTTCTACGCACATTTGACGTCGACACCAACCTTCCTGTGGCTGCAGCACGGGAGGATTTAAGATGATTCGTAGTAGCGGTTCTATTCCTGCGTGCACATAATATCAAATGTCGGTCATTGGCGCTCGTCGTAGCAGTTGGTCGTCCTTGGCTGAATCTCCTAGATGCCGAATCTGTGGTTTGAAATTGCCTTCAAAGCCTATGAACCACAAAAGGACTCACATTTAACCTTTGGCCACTTCTGTTTAACTTCGTCCTGCCTCTAGTCTCCCAATGGTTTTCCATCGTAGTTCTGTAGGCAAGTGATGCCTGAAGGTCATTGTTACGAATTGGCTATCTCAGATTTCTGATGTCACTATCACAGTGAAATATGTGGGCTTGCTCTCAAACATGGACTTTTATGCTCCTCGCAGGTGACGTATTTCGAGTGCAGCGCCACTAATTTGCATATTGCAGTTTTATACAGCTATTCTTACTTAGCAAAATATTCAAATTTTATACGGTTTGGCTTATTTTTGAGGGAGTTATCGCTATTTTTGGGATTTTCCCTTAATTTATGATAACCAGTGTATATATATATATGTGTGTACACTTTTGGTTATATATATACGATAACGTATATATATATTCTCACTCGCTCTTGCTTAGCTCGGTAAACTTAATTTTTTTATCCTTATATGTTGTTAAATTGGGCATTTTTTGCTCTAAAAGGGTTGAATTACGTTGTTCATATGTTCCGATTAAGGTTGCAGAATCATCAAAACGTTTAAGTGGCGCTAGACCTAACGAGGCCGCCATATGTTTACATTTGAAACTCTAAAATGAACAGTGAATTAAGGAAGTTGGTACACCAACTTCAGAGTCTTTTTGTGCAGTGGGCCTGAAAGTCAACTTACACTTTTGTGTACCGAAAATTTGGTCTTCCTTCCCGTGGACGACTTACTTGTCTTTGCATAGAAATTTTAATTTCAATTTCAAAAATGGTTTTTTTAACTGTTTCTAACTGTATTCGGTGTTTTACATTTTTCTGTATTTTACAATTGTTAATGAGGAAATTTTGAGTTTTTATGTATTTTCGCCTTGAAGCAAAATGAGAACTGAATTGATTGAATGAGAAATATATCTCTAATGAAATTCCAGGAAATAAGCTTAAATGAAATGCAGAAAAAAAGTTTGTAATTTAATAGGTTGTACAAGGAAGTCATGTGGTGCCCACATCAGATATTTTTTTCAAGTTCAACAAACACTACTTTCTGAACTTAGGCGAAAATTCCATAAATATGAAATAAAATCAAAAGAATTGAGTTATTTCAATTCGTTCAAATTTTTATTTTTTTTCGCTTTGAAGGTAATTTCACTCTCAAATAGCTTCATGATTTCAGCTTCATGATTTTCTTGTAACATGTAATAAAATTTGCATTTATCGAATTAATGTATCTTAAAACATTATAATTCATGGCATATTCTTTAAAAGAAGACATTTTTATTATTTTACATAACTTTTAACTTTAAAGCACTCGCCGAATATCTGTAGAACGATGGTAAGTAAATACTTACCTAAAATTAAATGTAATAATTAACAAAGTGAAATTTACAGTGTGAGTTGTTTAGAAATTTAAAATAAGTTTTGCACGTATCAGAAACGTTTAATTCAGTACTCAGATTGAAAATGATTTATAATTCTCTTTGACTAAATATGCTTGCATCAAATTTTTCACATTTTACTTTTTTCTGCTATTTTTAACGGATTTTTTAGTAATAATGTTAATTGTCCAGAAATCCCTAAACATAAATGTTTATTTACTGTTTACAGAATGCATGGAAAACTATTATGGAGTTGTGTTATTATACGTTTTGCTGAATATTATTCAGCGCCGTGCGAAAGTGCTCCCATGCCGAAAACCAGCCCCAGATGAGAAACTGAGAAACAACCCTGAAAGAATATTCATTTAAACAATTTTCTAAATTATCTTGAAAGCGACACAGGGTAACGCGACACTGAACTAGCGACACAGGTAACGCACTCACAATCGCGGTATGTTTTATTCCAATGTATGTGCTTTTGGCACGAATTGCTATTTGTATATGATGTTTCTTTAACGTGCAATAAGGAAATGTTTTTTCTCCAATACGTTTAAAGCATTCTTTATTAGACAAGTCATCACTTTTCTAGTGTCAGGCTGAATAATAACTAAAGTCAGTCAATTTAGAAGCAGAATCCGTCTCTGTTTAAACATTAAAATATTAAATACCTCTGTCACCACTAAATTTATTTCAGATTTGTAGGAACAACGTAGGTATTCACGCTTTTATGACGATGAAGGCATTTCACATTAATCAATCAAAACTTTCAGTGAAGTCTCTTTCGGGCTGTTTCAAAGATAAGGCATAATTTTTTAAGAATACTTTCTTAGGTGAAAGAAAAGTCAGGCAAAAGTATAAAATGGACCATTTCTCTCCGGGAGGGCTCGAGGTAAGTTTAGCGGAAAAAAGAAGGTAAAATGAATAACATACTGCTGGATGCTAAAATTATCTTAACCCTATTTCGGACAATTAAGAAATATGGAACAAAACATTGTTTCGTAGTTCTTTTTTTAATGCTTTCAAAATCTGTTAACAATTTCTTAGAAATGAGCATTCGAAAATGATCTAAAGTAATAGATTCGTTCTCGAGCATCTTCACGAATATTGTGGAGGTAAATTTACGGAAATGTTGTATCTAACGTATGAAACATAGAGAATTTTTCATTCATTTAGGTTAGGATAGGTTACTCAATTATGGCAAAGCACACGAGGGCTATCTGCCTAAAGGGAGGGATGCCTTCGCGGAGGACTTTCTAAGGGAAACTGGCTCGTATACACGTTACACATGGGGAAAACCAAGAAAACGCCCATGCAGCCAGCCCGTTCGCGGGATTCGAACCTCGGACCGAACTACCAGTGTTCAGCGTCTTTACCGCTCGGCCGCTGGTGGGCCTTCATTCATTTAGTTTCTAATGTACTGCGACCATATTAAAATGATAGATTTCTAACAGGGTACTCTGAAAAAAGAATCTACATTATTAGTTAATTATAAAGTTACTGCGCTTAATATACGGTTTATTTTCAAAATTTTAAATAATCTGAAGAAATTAATAATTTTTTATCAGCGCATGTTCCTAAACTTAGCCTTATTACTCCAAACATTCTGTAAAATTTAGTTTTCTTAAGTATCACAAACTGTATCCAAACTCTAGACAGAGTGACAGCGACTTATGGCTAAATGTTAACACATAGTCTTGAGAAGGTTTAAAGAAATCTTTTAAATCAGAACTATAAAATAGATGCACGTCTCTTGCTTACAAATCAGCCAACCACTTGTGGCGAGGTAATTTAAAATAACAGGTAACGAAAGACAGAAACACCAGTACTACGCCATCGTATTGGGCGGTTAGGAAAGTGCAGTTCTACGCTCTTCGCTGTACTACAATCCGCTTTACACTGGGTTTGGCAAGGCATGCAAAGGAATAATAGTGGAACTTAAAATAACAGCCGAATGTACAATTTAATTTTAAGTAAGCTAGCGATATGGCGAACCTATGGAAGCGTGCCACTGTCGGAACGCAGAGTCTTATCAGCCGGCACGCGACTAAAATATTACTTCCTTAATCAATAATCACAATAAAATAATACTATGTAATTCAAACAAGTGCTGTAGTCTGTTCTTCAACGTTTCACTTAATTACTTATTGCATAATGCCGCTATCATAGGGCCTAAGCCTAGATATAAAATTTTCATATATCGCCATAGATATGATATACGTATTTATTGACCCAATTTATGACGTTTCAATTGTTTGGACCAATCATATTACTTGTTACATTGCAAAGAATACGCCAAAGGTGAAGTAGCTAATGTTTGCTAAATTTATTGCAAGGCTGCCGGTGAGTTTTAATACTTCCATTGTTAAATAGATTCCAGTTTTCAGATCTAACCATTTTGAGGTAACTTATGACTAATTCTAATTTAATATCTTAAACGGAAAATGATAAGCGGCCCCAAAATTTTCGCTACCACTAGCCTACATCAATCGGTTTAACAAGTTTTCTCACGAACCTAACCAGCATCGATATTTAAATATCGGCAATTATAATGCAAGGTCGAAGACTAGAAATCTTATCTAAGATAAACAGCAACATAGAAACATGGCATCAAGAGACAGAACAGGCTCTGTATTACAATCCAACAATCTCGGCTTAAGCACATTAAACTGATTTGTATTCTGGTAGAGAAACGGAGGAGAGAAGTGATGGTGAATATCTAAATCATAATGACTGGTTAAGTTAACAGAACTCTATTCAGTAACAATTCTTTCTTAGAATTTGTCTCATCCTACCTTACCTTGTCTTGTAAGTCTCATTGATATCCACGGTGTTCCAAAATAATTACGTGGCCATTCTGAAGAGTTACATCTCATTTACCTTATTCCTAAAGCGAATGAACTAGTTCGTGTAGCTTTGTTCAGATTTTAAATATTAGTGAATAAACTCATAAATCTCTAAATGTTGCTGCTGTTGGATTTATTTTAAATCCCTGACGATTGATGATCTTTACATTTTAACTACATTTTTAAACATTCGTATCACTTCAGGAATAAATTTTCTTTTTTTCAAGACTTAGTCTTACTCTAAAGGCATTTCATGTCAGTTAATACTGTAAAAACAGAATATTAAGAAACTTATAAGCTGTTAATGTGAACATTCATTTTTGGGGGGAGCATCACTATTTACAGAACCTATCCCGTCCACTTCCAATGCAAACCTTTTTTTACTTCCTTGTACGAGGTAAAGAAAGTTCTGAAATCGCGAAAAATTCTGGGTATCACATTTCAACGAAAATATCCATTTAAACCATTCTCGAATCCATATGAACAATTTTTTACCTGATACCTGTACGTACGGCTAATCTCCAGTGAATACCGTCCCATGTTGGGGTATATGGTAACGAAACAGCTGACGATCTGGCAAGAAAATGTTATCATCTCCCTACACCCACTTCCACTGATGATTTATGCCCAACTGAATTCATTCCTATTACAAACATAAAACTAACAGGGCATGGAAAATTTCTCCTGTTCGCCAATCGTATTTCTCTGAACAACCAGGCCTGTCACTTCTGAGTAAAAGATCTTATCCTATCCAAACGGCCATGCCCAGATTCAGAAGTGGGCATCTTCGATGCATGAAATTTAAAGAGGGAGAAAAGACCTTACCCTCGTGTACCTGTTCCCTTCCTGCCGCTTCCGCTCACCTACTGGATTGCATAGGCGTCTCCCTGACACAGCTGTCGGCTAAGCAAGACGATGTCAGCGATTTGCTTGTGCGGCAAGGTCTCTTGGGTTTGGTGTATGCTTTCCTGCCCCAAGAGGATTTGAAACAATAACAACAACGTACGGCCAGAATTACTCTAAAACGTTAAAAGAAGAAGAAAACCTGACGACTTAATTAAAATATAATGTTTTAATGCGTAGAATGCAGTATTCAATGTAATGTTTTAATGCGTATTTTACACCATTTTGTTTTTATATCCGGTATTTTTATCAGCTTCTGGCTGTAGACAGCGCTGAGGTGACGCATTTAACACAACTGAGCTTTAAGGATCATAATCTTTATTTTTACGCATATCAAATCGTCCTTTTGCAGACAAGATATTTTTTAATCATTGTTGAATACAATAATTTCCATGTACACGTTTTTAAAGTATGAGGTCATCTTATGCAAATAAGCAGGAGCGTGAAAGAGGAGCCTCTTGCCAGGAGGAAAGCATAAGCGAAAGTCACGCTGCAATTCAATGGAAGAAGGGGGGAGTCATAAAGTTTCAGTTCCAGTTAAGAGTTTTGGTTTACAATTATTTGATTGGGCAGGAGGTATCTTCATTAAGCGATACATAGCACGGAAAGATCTCGAATTTGGGAAAACAGCTGAACTTAGGGGGAAAACATCAAATCTGGAATAGTTAATTTTGAGGTTTCCAATTATTTTTAAAGCAGCCATCGTATTTTATTATATCTTACATATATATACAGGCATACACACATCCTCTTACCAGGCTCAGTGAGTTCTGTTTTTTTATTCTTATATGATGGTAAATTGTGCATATTTTGCTTTAAATGTGAAGTGAAGGAATAATGCTGTTGTTATTATATTCCAGTTAAGATTCTCGTGCCTTTAGTTAATCTGCATGCAATATTTGCAGAACTATCAGCAATTTAAAAGTGTAAGTGGTGGCTATTTGTTTTTTATTTGAAACTGTTAGTAGAATAGAGAATTAAGTGAAATGGTGAACCAACTTAAGTGTGTTTTTCCCGAGGGAGACCAAATGCTTTTAGTTTTGTGCACCGAATATTTATTCCTGTCCGCTGTCAGAATTGCTTGTTTTCCCGTAGAAACTCTTAATTTTCATTGTAATTTTTTTTAACTTGAGTGTATTTGGTGTTTTAGGTTTTTGTGTATTATAAAATTTTTAATGATGTTTCGAGTTATGTATTTTTGCCTTGCCCAGAAAGAAATAAGAACTGAATTAATTGAATGAGAAATATATCTATAATTTAATTCTAGGAAATAACTTTAAATGAAGTGAAGCAAAAACGTGTCCATGATTGAATAATAGGCCGTACAAGGAAGTTATGTATTGTCCACATCAGATTTTTTTGTTAAAATCGCCTGTCGTAATTTCGGATTCTTTTTAATTATAAGTAATGGTTAGGATCAATATTTAAGAAAATAAAGACTGTAGGATATTTTTTTATTTTGAAACTCTGTATAAAACCAAACAAAAATGCACATTTCTATTTCCTCTTTGATGTGTCATTTATTTTGCAGCTAATAAAGATAACAGTATTGAGAATGAAATTCTCTGTTATTTTAGAATACTTTTTGCACAAACGGTTTGTCTCATATAGTATGAAACTCTCTATATTTATCTCCCATAATACTATATAAGTAAATAAATAAATAAAGTGACTAAAATTCCCGAAACCTGGTTCGTCTGTAATACATTTTACCGCTTTGAGCTTTTTTCAAAACTTCCTTTACAGATCTTTTATTCTTTTAGCAATCCCTCGGTCCTTTGCCGTCACGTTCGGGTGTTGCTTCAACCTCAAAATGTCATCAAATATAACAAACGCGTGGTTGTTCGATTTCTAAGAAATAAATTTTTGTGGCATTTAAATATCATTCATACAAGAAATCCTAGATATATTTTTCTGTTCTCTCCTATATCGTAGTCTCGCCCAAGTAAGCAAAGAAATCCATTGCATTTAAATGTTCACATCGAATAATGTGGAGCCAATTATTAGTGATTACGCTATAACTGAATTTTGAGCACAACATTTTGCGAAATCAGAAATAAGTTTTATAAGCTTATTTCAACTGTACTACATCAATTAATAATCCAGTCGTGGTCGTATTATTAAATTATAACAAATGACTTTCTTCTCCCCAGCCTTGATATCGGCTAAAAGGATTGTTCCCACCAGCCGTTTCTGTAATTTTGTTTCATATGTAAAGTGAATATTAATATGCAACAGTTGAGAGGCCAAACTAAACTTTAATAACTTCAAAAAGTTATCATTAAGTTTGTTTGTTTTTTTATCTCATAATGCATGATACGTTTCACATCATAATATCCAATGCATTACTGCGAAGGGTAAATGGAACTCGTACTACTTCAAAGCAAGTTATCTTACTCATTTTGTTTATGTTTATCATTATCAAATAATTCTTTATAGAAATCTCTTTGCTCCTAAACAGGTCAATCACTATCCATCCTAAGTATGTTAAAAGAATTCGTTTAAGGGGGATTTTATGAAATGTAGATGTCATGTTACATGACCTGGATTCTAATCCTGCATAAGACATGAACATCTATGATACTCATGTCTGCATGAGTGCACTGTGTTTCACATGTCCTTACATGGAATAAGGACATGTGAAATATACGCCATGTCCTGGAAAGTACTTACCCACACTTTATTTTCGCCACCGTTTGCTGTAGAAAAATACTTCCAATAATAAAAATTTGTTAAATGATGCAAATTTTCGTGTTTTGACATTTTGAAATATAAAGCATTAATTTTTCAAAATTAAGAAATTTAACATTTTATACTTAACTCCAATCCCTCTACTTATGTTTATAAAAATTTTATATATAAAATATAAAAAAGCCAAAACATGAATCTTTACGTCATTTAAAACATTTGTTAAATTGTAAGTATGTATGAACGATCAAACGTTCTCAGACTAAAAGCCGGGTAAGAACTTTGTAAACACGGTGTACGCATAATTTGTAGTAATGGCAGTTCATCAGAAGGAAGGGCCTTCCAGACCTGGCATGCTCAAAGCAGTCTTAACAAGGTTATATTGCCCCAACCAATGGAGGCCATACGAGGAGACGCCACGCCCTCCGGTCAACCCAGGGGGAGCGGAGCGTGGAAATAGTCATAGTTAGACATAGACCTTTTCCCAAAGTTGACCAAGGGGAGCCTATCCCCCAAGCCTATCCTTCGCTATCTGACCATATAATATCCCCACAACCAATGGGCAGGTAAGACATTACTAGTACGGTCCTTGCCGAACCGGAACCTAGCACCGGATAAATGATGATTCTAATCACTGTGAAAGCAATTTATTAAACCCAGAAGTCGACGCTGTGGAGATATTGATCTAGCCATCTGGAAAAGTCAGTCCCAATTGACCCCGAGGAGTGGTCAACCAAACATAGTTAGCCCAGGCGAACCTGGTTACTAGCGGGGCCACGGAGAGGCCTATGTCGGATTAGGACAGCGAGAGGCTATATATTGCTCGTCACTGTCCCGTAGCTACACCCACTCTCAGAAGGCCCACACCAAACCCCGGGTCTCCTCCCATAAAATGGGCGGTTTCCGGAAATCTGATCCAAGCCCTCTTCAAGGGAACACAACTACACCAGCCTTTATGACAGACGACAAGAAGAAATTGCTACACTTTTATATACTTTATTAGATAGAATATAAAATAATCTCACGTTTATGACGCAACTTCATTTTCAAAAGTTTCTTTATGAATTTGGTTGCATATGATTATCTCACGTTATAAGGTATTTTCTCCTTTCTTCCTACGTACCTTCGTGGTGTAATTGGAAGCATACTCGAACGTGTTCGAGAGGTCCAATGTTCATGTCCCGGCGAGGGCATTGCACATTTGTCTTGTCTCCTGCTTCAAGAAAACCTAAAGACTCTACTGGTGGCGTCCGAACTAAAAAAAAGGTAGTGACGAGTTATCTTCACCACCAGGATTTGGCGATTGGGTCCCCTAATCTCCAGTCCCCCTTTCAAAGGGGAAGTATATAAGGTATTTTTCTCTCCTTTCCGCATACCTTCGTAGTGTAAGTGGAAGCATACTCGACGCGTATTCGAGAGGTCCAGGGTTTTAGTCCCAGGGCATTGCACATTTTTCATGTCTCCTGCTTCAAAGAAAATCTAATGACTCTATAATATATTTGAAAGTATATTATAATATGTACATTAAATAATTCCATATGAAGGACAAATAGTTTCAGACTGAGAAACGGTGTTTCCTTTTAAAGCAAAAATTAGTTGATAAAGGAATAAATTATCTTGATAATCTCTTTAGCTTATTTTTATAGATAGGATATTGTTTTAAAAAGTAAAGTGAAAAACATCGTCTGAAATATTATAGAGTGATCAATGTTCTCTGTAATATTTTCAATTCTATAATTATTTTTGTGTTATGCATATTTTTCTTTACTTACTATGCCTATTTTTCTTTACCTTACTTGATATTGTAGTATGAAGACTAACACATTATTTCCAATTTCAATATTAGATTATTATTATTTCCGATACCATCTCTTTCCTGATTACTAGCAATAACTTCATTTCAATTAATGGGCTGTTAATGTTAAATGATGGCGGAGTTATGCAAATGCCGACACAATCATATCCGTGCCATATTCCGAGGTAGGACCATTAATCAACGAAGGCAATAGGTTGTTGCTAGTAAGATGAAGGAATATCATGTTATTAAATTACCTCTACTAAATCATCAATTTTCTCGCTTACGAATTATTCATTTGTGGATCAAGTATACCATGTGGCTTTTGCTTCCCAGTTTTCTCACCTTTTGCGTTGATGTAAAACTTCGAACACGGAGATCTTTTATTTATTTTTTCTATACACATTTCTTGAATGTTTTTGCTTTTTTGTGTCATGTAAAATATTTTAATGGTCCGATTATAAAGCAACCTTGAATATCAGAAGAAGTTTTAGCACAAAAATATTTTATAGTATGAAAAAGGATAATCATAAAATAATCTCAAATATCTCATTTTGTAATGTTGAAAATATTCTACAAGAAATTTAATAAGATTGTCTAAATAACCATACCTTAAAATAATTGTGAATATTCTTTCTTATAGCTTAAAAGTTAAAAAGATAAAATGCAGAGTGTTTCAGAGTTATGTTTATTTTATTTGAACATTAATAACAGAGAAATGTTAAAAAGAATTGGTTGGCCGTTTTGAATCTGCAGTATGTTGAGCGTTTGTAAGCGTACGTGGGCACTCTATTGTTTTACTTCGTCATACCCCGTCAGGGGGCAGGCATCAGTATGCACTAAATAGTGGTTTTCTTTCAAGCAACAAAAGTAAATTTTAAAATGTGGTAAACCTAATATGTGTGCGCGATGCAAAGGCAATAGAAATACGGCATATGTCATTCATTACAGTTACAAGACTGTGTTCAGATGTAAGGAACTGCTTCTGAACTGTAGTAAGGAACTGCTCACCAAAAAATGTTGAAGCAGCGGAAAATAAGTTATTTAAGGGTATAATCCACATAAAATTATAACATTCTGCTTTAATCTATGCAATGTGGACTCTGTATTAGGTTTAAGTATCAGGCTCTGGAAGGAAAAGTTAGAGAGTGTGGGCAAACTCTATGCTTGTTGTAGCGTCAGCTTCAGCTTAGCATTTATTGTTGGTTAAACGTGGTGTAACAGCTATTGCTTTGCTGCCACTAAATTTTCAACGCTCGTTTAGAAAACAGGATAATCTGAGTCCTGTAGCGTAATTCTACTACTTGCGAATATCTTTAGTTCTTTAGTTTAGTTCTTACTGTTTCAGTTACCGCCCAAGCAGAGGTGTAGTTTGTTAGCGTCGAATTGACGCATTGTAAAATCATAAAGAGTGTAATAAAGGGTAATTTTAACCCTCCTTCTGTGCGGTCGCTACTCTTCCAGTTTTCACACAACAAGTTAGAGAAGTAGACCCTACAAAGTACTGTGAGCTATATATTCTGCTTATGAATCATGTATTTTATGAAAATGCTTTTATTCTATTGTCGTTGTTAGCAGGAAGCTATAATTTATTGAATATTCTATTGTCAATCCAAAATTATTCATCCAAAATTATAACATCCCTTATATTTATATTCAATGTACAAGATTTCTAACGATAATTCTAAATTTTATGACTATGCTATGACTTCATGATTACGCTTCTGTTCTATGTTTATTCTGTTAATGTTAGCATAATATTCTATGGACTATTTGCATTCTGAGGACAACTCAGAATTTGCACATGGGCACCTGGAAGCCCGAACTTTGAATTTCGAAATTTGTTTTATTATCTATTTTATATTTTGCAAAACATTAACGAATTTCATTAACAAACTCAACGATTTCAAAGCAATCAATGGCAATACTGTACGAGAAAAAAAATTTTTATCTCCAGCGCGCCAGACTGTCTATCGAAACTTCTAAAGATATGCCGTTTTTAAATAGTTTGCGATATTGCTGTTGAATTTAATTTTATGTGGTTTAAGTGCGAAAAACATGATATTTAATAAATAAAGTAACACATGATACGTAAAAAACGTAATGTAAGATCCGAAAGTTTTCAGTTTTTTCTTTTCTTTGTGTGCTTTTTATTGTTATATTCAAGTGTATATTAGGCTGATTAATGAGTCATTTCTTGGTGATAAAAATGGCCGTCAAAGCCGGTATAGTGGTTAGTAACGCTGATTACCGTACAGATGAACCAAGTTCGAATCCCAGAGAAGGCATAGATGTTTGTAAGTGTATAGTGTCTGTACTGCAAGGAGGTACTCAAAATACACGGTAAGTTAAACGTTC
>KK118203.1:151909-197772 GCA_000611955.2 Stegodyphus mimosarum | reverse complement strand
GCCTTTGGACTGCTTTCCCGAGTTTTCTCATTTAAGTTTGGGGCCGAATTGCAGAGTTAGTTCGGAGGCTCTAAAACTGTGCGACCAGTGGTGAAATTTTTTGCGTTTCCCCCACTTCTACCTGTACCTGATAAAAATGTACCAACTGAATGGCACAGACGGGTCGAGCATTAATCATGCCATAGAAAGATGAAAGAAATTATTATAAGACATAAAGCTAGCTTATAATTTTTCTTCAGTAACAAAACTCTTAAAAAAATGTAAGCATACTTGGACGCAAACTATAAATAGACAGAAATACACGGTGTTGCACACAAGAATGTTTCTCTGATGAAGATACCTTACACACCATTTTAGTCTCTCCACACTTTATCACAATGTTTCTCTCTCTCCGTGACACAATTGTGCATCACAGTTTAGCATAGCTTTCATCATCTCAGTGCTTAACCTAAATTTCTCCTCTAAGCCACATATTATTCGCAGCGGCAAAGTTTCTTTCAACAGATTCATTCCTGGATTTCTGAAAAAAATTAATTCAACTTCAACAGTATTACAAAATTTCTTGAAAATCTAAGTAATTTTTCGCTCATTTCAGAAAATTTCTGTACCCAATAATCAGGTACAGAAATGTTCTTGTTATTCCATTGTGTTACAAATTTTATAATTCTTTATAATTTAATACTGCAGATATGGTTATTAATCGAACAATAGAACTCCAGTGTTATTCTGGCATCCATGATATTGATATGCGATAGCAGGTATGACTGCGCAGTTAGCGAATACATAATTAATGGCTTTTATTAAAAACCGAACATAGCTGTTATTTTTATCAAAGCTATGGAAAGGCCGGGAAATGTCGGGACGAATGCGCATTTGGTCAGTATAGTAATACCTGGTAGAATAATTTCTCTCAAAATTTCAATAAATAACACGCCTATGTGGCCCTCTTTTTCTGGTAGTGTATCAGTCTGCCTCTGTCTTATTCTATAAGTGAGTGTCTTTCTCTCTCTCTCTCAGACTCTCTCTCAATGAGTCTGTCTTTGTATCTGTACTTTCACACGTGAATCTGTTTCTCTGAGACTCTTTCTCTCGCTTTGCGTGCATAACTTCCTCAGCTTTTTTAGATTCGTCTGTTATTTCTTTCCTACGTGTTTGTTTGCCTCTATCTCTATTTGACTTTTATGTTTATTGCTCTATTCATAGAAGAAATCTTCTTTGGACTCATAACTGAAAAAACTGTGTATTTGAGTGATTATTGTTCTTCGGAAATGATGCAGTAAGAAGGCAAATTTAAATGTCCTTATGTGTTCTTGTTTATTTAACTTAGTCACTTGACTTATCTTGGTATATCGCAGTAATAAATCACTTAAGATATCGCTGTTATCTATAATATATCACAAATTGCTGCTTCCGTAGAGTACTAATAGAAACTGACAAGTAAAACCATAATTTTTCTCATTTAAAGAAGACAACCTTTTTTATTTAAATTTATTTCTAAAACGATATATAAATAAAATAATGAAACTTAATTTACCTTTCTGTGGATTTAGCATCTTTATTTTACTTTAGCTTAAATGTTTTAAAGATCTTACTTGATATATGTTTGTTATTTCTCGTGCGTGATAAATTAAATATGAAAACTTCTGCAATTTAATAATTGCAATATTAAGTAAACGTTGAGATATGTTTCAGTTATTACATTTGAAAACTTCGAAAATCCTGTCTCCGTTGTTAAATTTAAACTGATATACTAGTTCGACCGTCTCAGTCGCAACCCTGACTGGCATTCTGCCAAAGCACATAGACTCGTCCAAAAGGGACGTTATTACTTGCTGCGACATGAAAGATCACGTGAAAATTTTCTCTTCTCTGGAAAGAAATATGCTGGAGGGAAAAAAAGTCCCCAACCTTCCACTCTATTTTGAAAATAATTTGGTCTGAATGACGCATGCGTGTTCGCACTAATGGTCGCGGATTGAGCAGTTGAACTATAGTAGGTTTTTTTACTTTCTTCGAAATTTTGATTGTATTCCCAATAATGATTAATTAATAATAAAATAATAAATTGGAGGAGTTAAGGGAGCACTGCATGGAGTAATGCTCCGCAAAAAAATTGTCATCTGTTATCCATTGCCAGTAAAATATCAGATATAAAATCCGATTCAGTACTTTTATTTAAAATATTTTTTCTACCTTAGCGTACGTTTTCTGAATGCTTTTGTAGATTCATTAGGATTTTTGATGCTGGAAGCGTGAGAAATGACAAATGCCCTCTCCGGTACTCAAACCTTGACCTCTCGGATACGCGTCGAGTGTCCACCACGAAGGCATGCTGGAAGGAGAGAGAAAATGCCTCACATACCCCTGCTTTTAAAAAGAGACTGAGGATTAGGGGACCCAATCGCCAAATCCTGTTGATGACGAATTCCTATCCACCACCCTTTAGTTCGAGCGCCACTCTAGAATCATTTGGAATTTTTGACCTGGAAGGGTGAAAAATGGCAATGCCTTCGCCGGGAATAGAACTTCTCGAATACGATTTGAAAGTGCTACCGTTGAATCACGAAGGCATGTTGGAGGAAGGGAGAAAATACCTTATACTTTCATTGTCCCTGTGTGTTGTTCGCCTGGGGCGGCAATAAATTAGCGTGAGTATTATATTTTCGCAAACCTGAGAAAGGAAAGCTTAAAAATAATACATTTTAAATGCAATAAATCAAGTTATAAATATAAAAGTAATACCAATATAGGTTCCTTCCGCCTACCGAAAGTATGGAGTTCTTATCTAACATTTTGTTAGTTACAATGACGTAAAATAAAGAAGCAACCATCTTTAAACTTATATAGAGAAATCGTTGAATATTCTAAAACCCGAAATATGAAGGCTTAACGTGCAAAAAATAATACGTAAACCCAAAAGGGAATGCTACTATTACGGGAAGCGAAAGTAGAATAATGCAGTAGATACAAAGTTGGTGTAAAGCGGAGAAATAATATATTTACAGAGCATTTATCGTCTAAATAAGAGAAGCTAGCAGGTCCTTAGTAGAGGAAGGCATGTGGTTTAGTGACTGCACTTTAGAAGATACGCGAATCGAGTAATAGACTATAGCAAAGAAGAGGATCATTTATTAGCATTTTGCCATTCATACAATCATACCGATAGGTATGTCACCGACGTGACAAAATCTTCTGTATATGCTGAATTTGAGATTTTTTACCTACTATGACAATGTGAAAAGCTTGAAATGTAATTCAGTACAAAATCCGAGATCCGGACTCGTCGGAACTTCGGTGATTCCGGATTTGGGATTTTTTTCGGATATTAGATCATCAGTTTAAAACTTGTAAGATGGTATGGAGAAATTATAGAATTAAAAATATGAAATCGTGATTTATGAAATAATTTTTTATTTCATAAATCACGATTTCATATTTTTAATTCATTTCATTAAGCATTTATGATCTAAAGGGTAACAAAATTTACAAAATATTTATTTGTTTACTTTATTAAACATTTCTTTCAATGTAAGTTGTTTAAGTTGCTTTTTTTCTGCTAATATTTTCTCCTTAATTCTGTAGACAGACATATTTTCTTATTCAATTACAAAGTTCTATTGTTCAAGTCCTTTAATTGCTGTGTCGAGAATTCCGACTAATTTCTCCATCGAAATTGTTTCGTTTTCAGTAACTTCTCTATCACTTTCTTCCCTATAGGTAGCGGTATTTTCTGGATCTAGAATCATACTACAGATTTCACCGTTCGTTAATTGATTGACGATTGGGGCATTATTATCGCAATGTAAAATTTCTGTTATATCATCTTCATTTATTACCATTTCTCCACATTTCTTTAAAAAGTCCATTAATTGGAAAATTTAACCTTTGGTTTGCGACATCCGAAAATCTTCACATTCGCGACTATCATCTTCATCCTCACCATGAAATATGCTAGCTGACTATAACTTATGCCAAGCACTTTTTAAAGTATCTAGAGACACATCCTCCCACGATGCCCCACAGAGCAAATTTCACGCTAAAATGCTAAATAAACTCTTGAATATTCTTGCAATTATTCAAGAAATTTAACATGGATTTTAAAAATTTTATGTTTGCATTTTCAGCGAGCGCACTATTCCGATATCTATAAGCTGAATGATGGGCGTACAATTTGGAGGAAAGAATAATACGGATACGTTACCTTTCACTAAAATTTTAAGTATGAAGTATGAGCCGAACAGTTGTTCAAAAGTTCCTTTTTCTGCTTTCTTATGTCATATGCAGTTTACTTTCCAATGCCATTGTCCTCGCCTAATTTCGATACGGATGTATCTTTATCAATTTTTAATTTTCATAGCTTTAATTTTCTTCATAACTAATTTTCATATAATTGTTGTCATAAAAACAGCCTGCAAAGAATAATTAAACTGGATCAAATCAGAAAGTTAAGGAATAGCGCCAACTGCTATATTAACTAAAATTCCTTAGCATCAGTAAAGTATAATTTTAGCCTAGCTTAATAGCGTCCGCTATACATTATTGGCTATGTAGCATGAGATTGGCGACGAAAGACAAGTTGTTCCGCTAGATTTTGTCTTGCTTCTATTGCGCACTGAGACAATTAAACCTGATTGTATTAGTTATTGATTATACTTAGTCTATTTTTTGCACATGCTTAAGACTTATCTGAATAAATAAATATACCCACATATACTTAAGGATTGTCAAGGGCCGTCACTAGGTATCTTACCCCCGATGCAGTCTCCTACGGGTCCTAAATTCTGCTACCAAGCGCCTTCCTAAGTTCTAAATTTTTGCCGCCTCTAAAATGTGAATCCCAGTGCTTTCTCTAAATTCCAAAATTCTTGTCTTATCTAAATTCTGCTGCGGCATACGAGCTCTGGCGCCGGTTCTGGGTTTATGTGAAAACCAAATCAGTTATTCTTAATTCAAATAGAACTGAATGTAATCATATCTTTTGGCGTATGAATATCATTGAAAAAAAAACTATCTTTAGCATATGGAAAGAAATTTTTATTAAATTTCTTCTCTTATCGCATTAAACTTAAATCTATAATCATTGCCAAGCGTAATTTCAAAATAAATGGTTACCATACTTTTTGTTTATTAAATTACTCATATAAAAAACTATCTGAGCACCGCTGCACAAGTCATTACTGAAGTTGTCGGTTGTTGATAAACATGCGGTGATGAAAGCAAATTATAATAAGTAATGATTTTCCAGGTTGGCATCAGGAATATAAAATATTAGTAGGTATAAAATCAACGATGTTTCTATCTAGAATATTTCGGTTTGAGACGTATGCCATGCAGATACTACGGAGCCAAATTGTTGAGCACCTAAATTTGTGCTAAATTATTGTTTCTTCAATAACGAGGTATTTACTTAGTGCCCAAGGGAAATTAAGAATCGAAACTCTCCACATGCTTTATTTGGAAAAATCAAATGTGCATGCATAAAGTCATTGGCGGTTTCAAGGTCCGGATTTCAGATCATTCCGAATATTGAACGTCCGGATCTCGGACTTTGCACTGAATTTGGATGCCTAAAACCGCACTTGTATCTATCTACAAGATTTTTCGAAGCACTCAAAACATGAAATTTTTCATAATTACACACTTATGCGTCCGTTAGTATTCTCCAAGATGAGACTTTTCACATGTGTGATCCAGCATAAAGGGGCTTGTAACTTTATAAATATTAGTTTTAAAGTTAAAAACGGCTGTCGTAAACGTTCTGGCATTTTACTGCAATTAGCAGTTTCATTTGTCTCGTCAATTAAGGTAATTAACTTGTAAAGTGCACACCCTTCCCTATATGAAGGATGCTTAGCGAAGTAATGTGAAGCGAACTTTTCTTAAAGCAGAAAATATGCACATAAAAACTCACACCATGCTTTGCAGATAATTTCATATAGATCAAGTTCTCAAATTTTTAAGCAATAAGATCATTTATAAATATGAGTATGTAGTTTTGAAGATCTATTGGATGCTGAGATACAAAATAGGATTTCCCTAAAAAAGAGATATAATACTCGTTTCAATATTCACATTATCATTTTTTTTTTCGAATTTTTGTATAAAATTGTTTAACAAAATCTTTGTACTCATGAAATTTTTTTAAACTTCCAAACAGAATCACTTTTCTGTGAAACACAAAGGTTATGTTTCCCTTAAGCCAAACTCGGATGTAAATTTTCTGCAAGCATGCTGGATACAGTTTTCTACAAATAGATTGATGACTAATACCACAGAATTTTTTTCGCTTGAAAAAAGGGCTAAGGGTTCATGGATTCTCGCTTGAGAATCACTTTTCTTAATGTATTTCAGTCTCCAGTTTGAAGAAAGGAACAAATCAACAATTCCCAAACTGGACTGGAGGAAGGGGAGGAAATAGAAAAAATACAATCTACTTTCTACTTTCTAATACCCTCCGTTCTAACGGTCTTCGTACAAAACTTGGAGGAATTTTTTTTTTCAATTAACCCTACTTTCCTCAACCTCGTGATTCGGTTAAATAAAACAGCTAAATGGTATCCGAAATAAATGCAAAAGTTTTACTAATTTTGGTATGCTGATCATGAATACGGTATTTAAGCATTTTTATGTCTATTAGTTCTTAGTTTTAAAACATGCATTAAGCATTGGAATATATTAATCAAAGACAAATCCGGTGGCTACGAAATTAGAATAGTCTGCTGTTACAAATCGTAGGCCTGTAATAGAATCTTATGATCCTAGCCTTAGATCTTATTTACACAAAAGAGAAAAATTAAAGGAACAATTATGATACAAGGTATTCTCTCCCTCCTTGCAACATGCCTTCGTGGTGAACGATAGCTCACTCGGCGCGTATTCAAGATGTTTAAGTTCGAATCCTAGCGAAAGCATTACTCATTTTTCATATACTCCTGGTTCAAAATAGCCTAATTACTCTACCGTGGGGCCCGAACTAAAAGGTGGTGAACCATAATTCGTCGCCACCAAAATTTGGCGACTGGGTCCCCTAATCCTCAGTCGCTCGTTAAAAGGGGCAGTATATAAGGCATTTTCTCTAATTCTTTGAAGGTGGAGTATATAAGATATATAATATTGTAGGGATTTATATTTATTTTAAATAACCAGTTAATTTTAATTTTAAGTTACTTTCCTATAAGTCTTCATTCCCTTAATTGTCAGTGCCAGAATATTTAAATTTAGTAGCGCGCGCAAGAAATGCAAATTCTGCCAGTTGAAGAATAAGTTAAATATCGACGTTCCAGTAGAGAGATACAGAGTCCGGGATATTGCCGTGCGTGCTCATACACAAGCTTCTGTTTAGCAGGTACTGCTGGTTTTGCCGTGGCTTAAGCGCTGGTATCTTGCGGCCACTAGACTCCTCTACGCGCTGTAGGCTGCAGGATTATATAAGCCCTGTAGGGTAATTCTACTATTGTGAATAATATCTCTTATTTTAAGTTTGATTCTACTGTTTCAGTTACCGCCCAAGTTGAGGCGTAGTATGTTAGCGTCAAGTTGACGCATTGTAAATAAGTTCAAGAGTTTAATAAAGGGCAGTTGAACCCTTCGTGAGTGCAATCACTATCTCTCAAGGTTCTACACTGCAGCAGGAAGGTAAAACATTACAATATAAAATGTATATTCTTCTTTAAAGCGAGAGTATATAAGGTATTTTCGTTTAAGCACATTCCAGCATGCCTTCGTGGTGTAACGGTAGCACACTCCGTGCGTATTCGAGTCACGGCGAGGGCACTGCACATTTTTCACGTCTCCTTCTTAAAGTGCGAGTGCTTCAGATTCTAATTTCAGAGACTAGCGAATACTTGAAAAAAATTTTCTCTGGTGGAAAAATGGGTATGTCGTTGAGAAAATATTTCATGGATTTTGCTAAATAGCGTGCGATTGGGATCATAAAAGCAGAACTGACGCCGACACATGCCTGTAAAACTTTAAAATCACCCCTAAACGGCATGTCAAGAATCTGGATCCGCTTTAATGTCACTGTCAATGTAATATGTAGACAATCAAGTGAACGTCATAAATGTGCCATCAGAGATTCTCAGAACCGTTGTTTGGCAACGATTGCTTAATGAAATAGGCAGCTGACGTCATTGCAAGACAGTTCTTTACGCTATAGGAACATAAATATCCAGATATATATTTAGACAGGTAGCTTAAAACGAAATCCATGATTTGGGTCCCATTTACTCGGGCTGTGAAATGCACCCGGTAGCTGTGGTACAAAGATCATTGCAGTTGGAGTACCATAGATTGAAGTGGAGTTCTCTTTAGTAATGAGTGTCAGTTTGGAAAGTTTATTCGGAAGTGTTAATTTTTATGGGTGTTCTCATCTTTGTTTTAATTAATGAATCTATTTCGATCGATGTTCCTTAATTTTTATTGAATAAGTTTTTTAATTTTTATAATGGCACCATTTAAATAAATGTTTCGTTTTTGGAAATTTCTAACTGTAAATACTTTTTTGATGTGTTAGAGTGAAACCTGCGGTTTTCAAATTGCGGTAATTTTTCGAATCACTCAGAGATCATTTATAACACGTATTTATAAATTAATTTATTCTAAAGAGCTCAGAAATGTGTGCCTTTTTAAAGAAAAAAGAGAAATGACTTCAGTCTTTTCGAAAATTATTATTTTAGTTATTTAATAGAAATGGCATAAGATGATCTGATTTTAACTTATTTCTTCAGAACCGTTTACCAATTTGACTAAAACATAGTTAGTCTAATTTCTGATTCTAATTTTTTTTTTTTTACTTTTTAAAATTTTATCTCGAGTGTCACCTCTCTTTTCGTCGGCTTCCACCAGGATGCAAAATAGTTAATGTATATGAGAACATAGTTTTTCAGTTAAATGAGAGATTTTGGCATTGACCTCTGACCAGCTTCGAGTTGTTTTCGCTCAGCTTCTAAATTTAATTCAATCGGCGTTAGATTTTTCCTTGCCGCGTTTGTTTGCGTGATTCAAGGGGGCTTGAGCCTAAACGTAAGAAGCATTTTGCCCTGGGAATTCCATACTTAATTTAGTTAAGTTTTATCTTGACTTTTATGCTCTGCTAATCCACAAGAGGCGGTTACTTCTTCTGTAATTACACGATATATGTAAGCCGCTAAGCTGAAAAGTTGTAACAAAAGCATTTGCTTTAACTTTCTCTTGAGTTCGGTGTTATTCCACTGGAAGTGTAAGAGGGGGAGATTAATCGCCGGATAGATTGAGCCAAGATTCCGCGCTAAAGTAATTACGTTTCGCGCAAAATGAGTTTCCTTTTCAGAGCAAAACAAAATTTAAATTATGCGTGATTTTGAGGCCTTTATTTTGTTTAAGGTTCACTCACTGAAATACATCAGAAAGTTTAATCAAAACTTTACGCGTTCCACGAAATGTTGTGATTACATGGAGTACACACATTTTAAGTGTTCTCTGTACAGAGGCTATTCGCACAATTTTAGACGGTTTTCATTGCAATTACAGAAATGTTTTATAAAAAACTTTTGTATTTTGAATTTTCTATTTGATAATCCTTATTTTTCGCTGTCTTTGTACAACATAATTCCTAAGACAAAAAAGCCTTTTGCAGCATCGGAAGATTTATTTCATCCAATTGCTCTCGAATAGCTTTCCAAATTCCAAGGAGGTTGTTGTCGACGTTTGGAAAACCGACTTTTTAAAAGCGCAAAGGCCAGAAAATACATCAGTGATAGGTCAGGAGATTTTTTAGGGATATGAGTGAAGGTTATGACCTTGGTATCAAGTAGTAGATTTAGACGTCAAGTTAATTGTAGATTTAAACGTGTCATCCTTCCTTTGTCTTGATGCACTTCTACTGATTGATTACACAGTGTGTAAACAGAAGCTATTTCATATTTGAAAATTGGGTATAAAACATGTTTTTGATAATAAGTGGAGCTGATCTTAACATTTTCTCCAGTCTCTTTATTTTTATTTTGGCATTATATGAAAAACCAGTACATCAATCATAAATCCCTTATAAAAAGTTTCTTTAGATTTCTTGAGCCACGTTTTAAGACTTTCTCCTCTTTGATATCCATAAATTGATCTGTTTTTATTGCAATAATTTAAGTACATTTACGATTTGACTATTGTGAGAACATGTTTTCATTTTTGTCTGGATAAATGTTTCTCGTAAAGAATTCTGGAGCGCGTTCTGCGTTCCGCGATGTGTTGTACGGAAAGACGAAGAACATTATATTTTTTTGCCTTTTTAAGATTCAAATCAGCATTAATCACTTTTCTTATAGTTGTCACTGAGCATTTTAATGATTTTGCAACTGTCTTTTGATTTGGAGGATTTTCTTTTAACATTAAAGACCTTACTTTTCCGACATTCGCCACATTCCGTTTTCTCCTTGGATCAGTATTTGGAAACACTTTTCCTCTTGAAGCTAAATTTTGGAGTTTTTTTCCCTCTGTTTTGACAGCAGTACTTATAACAGCTTTAATTATCGAAAAACCGTGGCTTTAACAACGTTTTATAACTAGATACGAATAAATTTCTTCGGAAAGAACGTAAACATAGCCTTCCATCCATTGCTTCTTTAAGACTGACATTTTGCATGAAAACAAAACTGTCAAGTAGCAGACGATAATTTATACTAGTGATTCTCAACCACTGTACCGAGGCACTTTTGTATGCGGCCAAATTCTTACAGAGTGCAGCCAAATTTTAGAAGAAGTATATATAAAAATTATAGGGGTTTAATCCTAGTATACGGTACACATGAGAATTGGTGAAATTTGGTTTTTAAGACATTAATAAGTGCGCCAATTGTTTTATCCAAACCGATTTGGGTGCTCTGGAGGAGAGCGTATTTTGGAGCATTTTCGCGCATGCTCAGTACATTTAAATTGAGAAGTTACGATTGGTGCAGATGGGAGACTAGCTTATAGACATTTTTGTTATTTTTAATAACATAAGTTCAAGTATGCAAGGGCCAAAAGAAAAAGGAATTAAACTCAACAGATAAACTGGTGGCCTTTCAAAAACAAATAACTTTATGGAAAAATAAACGTCCAAAACGATTTTAATAAAATTATTCATAAACTTATAATTGACTATTTGACAACATTAGAGGACAACAATTATTCATTATTTTCCAAATTTAGATATAAAAACATTTGATTGGGTTCGTGATCTATTTGTGGTAACGAATGCTTCTGTTTTTGAATTAACTTTGAACGAAAAAGAAAAACTAATTTCGCTTTCTAATAATCGAGATTTAAATTTAAAATATTCGGAAGAATCATTTAATTCATTTTGGAGTAACATTAGATGCGATTATCCCATGATGGCCAAAAAAAGCTTTAAAAATGCTATTACAGTTTTCTACATCTTATTTGTGTGAATTCGAATTCTGAGTATTAATCAACATAAAAACGAATAGACGATCGAGACTGTTAAATGTAGAAGACGATATGAGGATGGCATTGTCAGTTGTACGACCGAATATAAATGAGATCATCAAAAAAACATCAGGCTCAAATTTCTCATTGAATGTATTCTTAACTTAAAATTAATCCCTTAACAAACGTACTGCTGTTTTTGTAGCACGTATTGTTTTATTTTACATTAAAAATTATTATCATAAACTATTTTCATACTGTATTATAGGTAAATAAACAACTTTTAAACTTATCATCTTCTTTGTGTGCCGCCAAATTTTGAAATCGTTAAAAGTGTGCCGCGCCAAAAAAATGGTAAAGAATCACTGATTTATACTTTCAAAAATATAGTTGCAGTTAAAACAAAGTTCCAAGCAGCAGATTTGTTTTTACACCAAATCATAATCGACTAAAATATGTGCAAATAGCCACTGTAACCGTAAGTATGGCAAGGAGTTGGGGAATATGTACTGTTAGATCATTTTTAGTTCTTAAACTGTAAATTTAATTCTGTAAAATGTAATTTATAGCATAAATATTTACAGTAACAACACCAGAACATTAAACAAATTTGCAATAAGTAAACAGCTCAGCGATTCTCAAGTAGAGCCGAGCGGTGTTAAGAGGGTAAAAAGTTATAAAGACAGCAGATCTTCACCTTTTTCTATTTACGCCGCCAAGTTTCCTTCGTAGAGAGAGGCTAAAATTTAATTCATGTTTTCCTATTTTTTATATGTTTAATTTAATACTGAGTTAAATATTGTGTACATGTTAATATTGCACACGAGTTTGCTTTAATGAATTCCATTAATTTTACATTACGGACCTATATTCAATATACAGGGTTATTCAAAAAGATCGAGCAGATTGCAAACATGTATTTCTTCCAAACTACAAAAAGATAGAAACATGATTCTAACGTTAATGGATAGAGAAAAGTGTACAATTTATTTATTAGTACGGGTAAAAGTTCCAATCATGGCCGCATTGGCGCTGTTGTTTGTTCTGGTATTATTTGTCGGTTGGAGCTCAAAGAAAGCCACATCGCGAGCGAGCAAAGAACTTAAAACTCCTCAAACAACGGGATGGCGAGTTCTAAAACATCGTCTGCACATGAAGCCATACAAACTGCAGTTATTGCAAGCATTGCATCCTGACGACCACAAACAAAAGGTACGAATTTTGCAGTAGCATGTTAGATGATATGGAAGAAGACAATTTTGCCGAACCATTAATTTTTTCCGATGAATCCACTTTTCATCTTTCACACATGGTCCTCATATTGAATGTATACTATAATTGTAAACTTTTCTCTATTCATTAATGTTAGAATCATGTTTCTGTCTTTCGTAGTTTGGAAGAAATAAATGTTTGAAATCTGCTCTTCCTTTTTGAATAACTCTGTATATAAGATAGGCCCGAGCAATAGTTTTCAGTTGAGTTCAGAATATTGTGAGATCTCCGCGCGAGCTTCTCTTTCTAGATGCGTTTTGCGTTACGTTGTGTTAAATATTATTAGTAATTTTGAGGGGTAACTATTGATTATGTTCTGTCTTAGTAAGGGAAGAGATTTGGTGCGAATACTGAGAAGTACTTTCGTGTGAGAAGTTCCAGAACTTTTTTTATAATTTCTATTTTTTAAAATAAATTTCATCAAGCTATCACCGTTTCTGTATGCATTCAACCCATTCCGAAACCCTACGCACGTAACAATATGTATGCGTTCAACAAATATTTTCGAATATGTTTTGTACTAATAAATATGCAGATAATTTCGAATTTTTGTGTTATTAATTTCAGATAATCTTCAGTTGGAGATAGTCAGTCCTAAGAGAGTTAGAAATATAAAAATGTACACATATTAATAAAGTTTGTCAATTATAATGACTAAATAACTATAGTAAAATGTTTTTAATTTATTGCGAGCAACAGAAAAAAAAACTCGTGCCACATGTGGTCGGCGAAACTCCAGTTGTCCATCCAACATTATACTTAAAAGACACAGTATACTGTAAAAGGCAGTTTGAATGCTACATGTTTGACATAGACTTCGATTACAAAATTTCGGTACTTTGATACGCAATATTATCGATACCAACTTCATTTGTCCCACCCTAAATGCGGGCACTTGCGTTGGGAATGGCCGAATCCATTGGATTTTCAGCAGTCTCTACGTTCCCCAAAGTGTTCACGAGAGCCATACCTATATAAACTCGGGAAAAGGGAGTAGAACACACATTAGCAACAAAGCGTTACTTGGGAATGGAACCCACAGCGCTGACAATTAGCCTCTGCTAACCACTCCCTAGACTGTTCAGGGCGACCAAAAATAAAATCTAAGAGTAATGATGCAATTCATTTATGCCACTTCCTCAAGAAACGCGAGTTTTTTTTAATTTATTCAATAGTTTAAACCTTATATTTTATTCAAGTTAAATCGTATTATTTTATACATGGCTTCGAAAATATACATACATATTCTCGGAAGAGAAAATAAAATACGTTTGTTTACATTCCAGAAAATATACGTATATTTGCGGCACAGTGTTGCCTGAGAATGCCTTATAGAAACAACAACTTTCTGTTTTGCCAGGGCACAAATTTATATTCATCATGGTAAAAACCGGGGTTCGATTTACAAGACTGAAAACCCAACGCAGTTTTTCTTATGAAAACCTTTTCGTCTGTAATGTTTTTAGATGTAATGGATATCACTGAAGGTAATTGTACAAAATATTTCGTGAAATATTCTAATAATTTACTAATTCATTCAGTATATATTCAGTAGTACAATATAATTCAGTATCTAATAATTTCCTTCCTTCATTTAGTTATTTAAACATAAAATAGATTTCACCTCTTATTTATACGTTGTGTTTCAAGGATTTCAGTTTATTTGTATTGCATAACATACAAATTTGTTCAATTTAGACCAGGGTGTTGTTTTTTCGCCCTGAAAAAAATAATTACTCATTTTACTACAAACCTTGACTAATTAAATTATAAAGATAATATAAAATTAATGCAACCAATTTTTTTATCAATTTAGTAGTCAAATATGCGGCCACACTTAAAACAATAAAAAATCGTCATATGCATGAGACATCATAAGCTTAAAATATGGTGATCAAACTTAACAGCGATTGGTTGTGCTCGTTAGCACAGGTTTTTTACAAATCAACTCTTCTCTAACTGCATTAGTCGCTAAGACAATTTAAAGGTCTCCAGAAATTCGAGATTGGTAATATATGCCCGTTTTTCCTTGTGTGAATAAGGCCCTGATAAAAACAATAACACCTGATACGTCATCCAAAAACGAAATTTGGAGAAGTGAAATGTGAATCTTATCATTTCATACATATGATATTTCTTTATAAAATATCTTAAAGCCTAAACATCAAGAAATGAAGATTAAGCGAAACAAAGCACTGCGTATTTTTATCAATGCCCAATGATTTCTGCTGCTAGAGTAGGTGGATTATTTTCCCATGAATACAAAAATATATATTTTTGACATATCATAACATTAATATTATACCAGTGATATTTAACTCTATTTGGGAGGGAATGTTCGATATTACTTCTGCTCAAGCAGAGAAAAAGTTGGTGAAAAGTTATGAAAATAGTTACATCCAACTTTCCTAGTCAAATATTTAATAATATCCGTTAGATAACACAAGAATAATAGAGATAGTTATTTACAAGACAGAAAGGAGGAATGTTATTTTAGCAATTGATTAGACCATACATCAAATATATAGACAATATCTATTCATTGGATTAACATGCCCTGCAAAGTTACATAAAATTAGGCATATGATTTTTTTAGAAAAATTTTATTTTCTCTAAAATTGCAAAGAAATTAAATTTTATTTGTAACTTTTAAATGAAATTTTAATGTTTTTACCTCCTTGTACGAAGTAAAAGGAAGTATTGTAATCGCGAAAAATTTCGAGTACAATATTTCAACTAAAACATTTTGACAACTATCGAATGCAATTTAACGTTGTTTTTAGCCTGACATCTCTAGATAAGGACATAATAAAGGACTCTTTTTCAACAAAAAAATTATAAAACTGATTTAAAATGGATTCTGAAGAGATTTTTTTCGTGGCTTCTGTACGTACGTACATACGTACCTATATATGTAATATATCTCGCATAACTCAAAAACGAGTAGCCTCAGAACTTTGAAATTTTGTATATAGGACTGCTATAACATGTAGATGTACACTTTGTATTTTGGTTGCAATCGATTGCACCGAAATTATGTAAATATATATATATATATAGCCACTCCGTTACTCGGCTCAGTGAACTCAGTTTCTTTATTATTATGTGTTTGCAAATTGTGCAATTTTTGCTTTAAAAATGATTGAATTATGTTGTTCTTATCTTCCGATTAAGGTGTTTATGCCTTTAGTTAACCTGCATGTTATAGTTGTAGAATTATCAACAATTTAAAAGTTGTTTAACCGCGGCTAAGTCTAATTTTTTTGGTCATAGCAGCCGTATTTGTTTACATTTGAAACTTAGCAGAGTAGTGGATTCGTTACCAATCTAGAGAAACTGACCTTCGCAACAACAAAGTAACGTCGTCTTTTATTATTGCGAATTACATTATGCTTAATCCATTCTGGAATTATCATTTAAATTATTAAATTATCCCCTATATTGACTCAGCATAGCGTCCATAACAGATTACGTCAGTTTCTACGCCTTCAGTGTCTTTTTGCCGAGTGAGACCAAAAGTAAACTTTCAGTTTTGTGCACTGAAAAATCTGCCTTCTTACCCGCTGGCCGATTTGCTTGTTTTTTGCATAGGAACTATAATTTTAATTGAAAAAAAATTATTCTTTTAACTATATTTGATGTCTTATGTTTTTCTATATCTTTCAATTTGTATTATGGATATTTTGAGTTTTATGTATTTGTGCCTTGTCGCGAAGTGAATTGAATGAGAAAAATAACTCTAATGAAATTCGAGGAAATAAGTTTAAACGGAAGGCAAAAAAAATGCGTATAATTTAGTAATCCGTACAAAGAAATCATGTGGTGTACACATCCAGATTTTTTTTTATTGTTTTAAAACAGCTATTTCACAAAAATTCATGTAAAATCACTTTGACTTAACTTGTTCCTTTTAAGCTAATAATATAAATTCTTGATTAGAGTCTTAATATTTTTTTTCAATATTAAGGTAAATATATGGAAAACACAGCTCAATGTTTACAAAACAGAGCACAATTCATTGAAATTCAAATTTTCTTTTTTCATTTCTTCCATATTACTTCCCTTGCAAAAAATGAAGCTATTACTAATTTTCTCATTAGATTTCTTACACATTTCATCAGGTTTATTAATACACCCATCAAAACTTTCCCCAATACAGACAATGAGATAAACGAGGCGGTGAATATATCTTCTGTAAGTTAAACTTTTTTTGCTCCCTTGAGGCATGCAGGCATTCACTAAACCGTTGGTACTATGTGTGCTTTGTTAAAAAGAATAAAGTTGTCTTCACGCGTATTTATATGTATGTTTTAAAAAATTACTTAAGGTATCTTCTTTTTCCTTGTATATACATTCAAATGATTTTTACCTAAGAATCTTAGTAAATTTCGTTCCAATACATGTTTCTTATATAAAATTAAACTTATCAGAAACAATTAACTTCCGTCATGCATTTTTTAAATAATTATGACCGGTAATAAATTTTGTTTCGAGCTGGAAACTGATAATCAAGATTTTCTTTTCTCATAATGAATTCTTAAAAGCTTGGAAAATTATTTCCTTGTAACTTTAGAAATGCGTAATTCATAATTTGCATTAAAATTGTATTATTTTTCCAATATGCGATGAAAATTCAAATCATCCTGTCTAAACTTCTTACGAATGGAATGATAAATGAGGTTTATTCAATAAATCGTCGATGCTTAACTACATTTTCTCCCTTAAATGTGGAATTACGGTTGTAAAATTAAATTTTCTTTCATGCATAATTTAATTACGCAGCTATTTAAAACGCAAATGTTTGATAAACTGTAAATTTTGGTAATTAATAAAGTTTTCCTTTAATTAATTTGCCTTATATTAGCATTTCTGAACTTTAGAAGATTGAGACATTTGCGCCGCATATTGTCATATTAACATTCTTTATGATTGATTTTATTCATCTGTCTCAATTTAAATTTTGAAAACAGGAAATAAAACATAATTCTAAGGACATTGTGCGGGACGTAATGATAGCTGACTATCTAGATGAAAAATTTTAAATAATTTTGGTGGAAAAGCAATATGCCATTAGAACTTTATTTTATTCAGATCTGATAATTCATTAATTATTCAGACCATCTTTAATTGCAATAATCTAAATGCTGTTGATATGTTTACAGGCATAAAAAAAGTAGTTGCAGTGATAGCCATTTCAATAGTTTTATTCCTCAGATAGAACAAAGGGAATCTAGGCACCCAAACTTGATCCTATTTGCGCAGTTATACATCGTTATGAAAATTCAGCTAATAAAGGCAATACATTTCATAAGCGGCAATGTATTGGCTTTTTAGTAAGCAAGCGAAGGAACGCGACGCGTCTAAGATGAAAATTTAGATCAGAAGGATTTAGTTTTGGTTTAACGTTATTTTGATTGGTCAAAATTAAATGTCGATTCCCCAATTTGAAATTATATTATTGATTAAAGCGTTATGTAAGTTTTATGTGTTCTTAGCATCATACAAGAATAATATGGCATGGATTAATTTTTTAAATGACTTAGTCATATCGTTTAAAGCGATAAGAAGTTACTATTTTTAGAAGAGAAAGACAAAATAACGAAATTAAAAAGAAGAGTTATGCGAAACCTGAAAATTAAGTTAAGAATTTTCGTGTGTATACTTTTACCGTATATAATATGGCATGGATTAATTTTTTAAATGACTTAGTCATATCGTTTAAAGCGATAAGAAGTTACTATTTTTAGAACAGAAAGACAAAATAACGAAATTAAAAAGAAGAGTTATGCGAAACCTGAAAATTAAGTTAAGAATTATCGTGTGTATACTTTTACCGTATATATTTATATCTATTTTTTTTCAGTGACACATGAAAAAGGCAAATGTAAAAAAGCACTGATAGTTCGACCGTTGAGATCTGATAAGACCTCTGAGCACTGATAGTTCGACCGTTGAGATCTGATAAGACCTCTGAGCACTGATAGTTCCACTTGCAAAAGAAATTACCGCGTTCCCCTCTCGTGGTGCTGAACTGATCATCAATCAGTTAAGGTGTAAATGGTTAATAATTTAATTACAATGCAATTGCAAGTGAAGGAAATTCAGCCTCAACGTAATTATATTACATTGTAATTAAGTTACTTGTAACGGCAATGCAATTGCGACTACAGACACGATTTAATTGCAATTACAATTATAGTGCAATTCAGCAATTATAGTATATGTCTGCGACGTTATCGTCATACGATGATTTGTAGGTACTTTATTTTTTACCACGATATTTTCGACGACGATGTTTTTAAACTGCGAAGTTTTTGAACCGCTTTATTTTCGACGACGATATTTTGTACCACGATGTTTTAGAACTGCGATGTTTTCTCTTTGTTTTATTTTCTACCACGACGTTTTCGCCTTGCGTTGTTTTCTCCGCGACGTTTTCGTCCGCCATGTTTTCGGCTCTAACCGATAACGCTAATGAGACTTGACTTTCAAAAATTGGAGAATAATAATTAGATTTATCTAGATTTTAAAAAATGGATTACGTCGGTTTGATGTATCATGGAATATTATTATTTGTGTACGTAAAGATAAACATAAGTGTCTCAAATGGTAAAACGTGATCCATACATACGATTTAGAAAGATTTACATGGGCCTGCACTTCCTGAATATTTAACGTATTGTTGACCAGTGCAACAATAACTTAATCGAATGTAATCTGGGATAAATAAAATAGAAGATTAATTTTATCCCCTTCCAAGCCCTATTTTCGTAGATTAGAGAACTTCGTGTCATTGTAAGCACTTTTATATTCATTTTTGAATAAACATATTGTTTTCATTTATTTTTTAATGCAATTTATATAAAAATTTTATTGTGCGTTATTTTTGTGTAATCAAATTTGTTACCACTCAGTGTAGTTCCAAATCCTAATTTGTATAATTATTTTAGATCTTTTACCTCTGAATGTATCGACATTTAAACTGTAAAGATAACTCAGATACGAACGTACGTTTTGGCAAAAACATTTCCTACTAATCCTTCGCGAACGTTTTGTACACATAATAAAGTACAATTGGCGATTTTTTGGCCAATTCGGCGATATTCTGAAACTTTCCGTAAAACGTATTTTCGAAGCCCAAAGAGCGACTTTTCATTACGTTTTCGAAAGTCCTTGCATTCCCTTATAAGAAAATCTATAAATATCGACAGCATTGGAGCCGTGAGAGAATTTATTCGGAATCTGTAACTGTTTTGTTGGACAGCATCTCGCTCATTGATGACTGTTATAAGTTTTGCGCGGTGAGAAATCTTTTGTAATCTGGGATATTACTTGAGACTTTAATCTAACAATCAAAAACCTTAATCAATTTTAACAATTTAAATCTTTTCTAGAATGTACCTGATATGTGTTTTTTTCCCTTTTGTTACTTTTTATCTTCTTATAGGACAATGATTCAAGTCTTTCTGTTCATCTAGCAAAATGTTTTAAGAACAAGTATACCAACCCGTTAGCGCACAATATTGTATTACGATAATATGCTTAAATATCTAAAGTATTTTTCTTTCACATTTAATTTTTTGCTGCATCATTGATTATGCTGTTATTATTTATAACAAAAATTTTAACAAAATAAACATATATATGTTACTCGTTACATTTTCATATAAATGATTTTTATGACATGTATAGTACTTTTCTGCTATGCGCCTGCCACGTTTATTATTTAATGCATTTTATAATGCCTGTGAAAGAGAAACCAAATATACACCAAGATGCAATGATGGCACCTACACCAAACCATTTGTATATTGTGGGTGGGTGTTTAATTTAACACATTTAATTGTGTGTTTACAATTTAAAAACTCGCCAAAATGAGCGGCAAGTGCGTAATGAAAAGGTACTATCTGTATCAATTTAACAATCGTTTTGTAGTACATCTTCTCGTTTTCAACTTCTCTTATTTCTCTTCAGAATTGTAATTTTAGGAACATCTTTAAATGAGTCTTGTAAATGTTTGTGTTGCTACATTACACTAAGACGTATTTCTCATTCAGGTGATTGGATAAGCGTTATTGTTGCTCGAAACTAGAGAGCTTGAAGATATCTTTCACATGGTATCCCAAATAACCTATTCTCAAAATATTGCCATTCTGTAAGCATTTTACAGTGACAAAAAGCAGCGAAAGTTAATTCTTAGCTTAAAAATACAATTTGCTTATGTTACTTTCGCTAAAGCACGAGGCATCCAAAGTTTCCTTTAAACGTTGTTCTTGATGAGAGATAAAATATATAAAACTGAAAGTAAAGTTGTAGTTTTAGGGGCAACGAATGCGAGTTCAGCACGTGTATTTAAAAAATTTCAAAGTTCAATTTAAATCTTTTCTGAATTCCATTTTATTGATCACTCCGCTTAATAGTTCTATTTTAATGAATTTCGATTGCGGCGTGCTATCGAAGTTTGATTGTAGTTGACGTTTTTTAATGTATCTAAAAGTTATACATCTGTATTTTGGATTCCAAGATACTGAAGACACTTCCCCAGCACCTTCGTTGGTAGGATTTCCAACATCCTTTTAGTATGTCATCGAACATTGCCAGACGGAAAATATTCTTTTCCAACCGGATGGACATGTGATCCCAAACATTTCTTTGCCAGATGCTCAATCTCATCTTTGCCCTCCTCCTTACGATTTATTTTTAGTCCCCATCCCCCCTTTCTTTCTGACGTCATGGGGTCTCGATGATTCTTCAAGAGGTTTTTCTCCGAAGACTCTCCGGAAACAAATACTTAGCTTTCTGAAGATCCGAGTCATTGTCTGCAAGTTACGTCATCTTTAGAAGGCGAGCTTTCTTGAAACTCTGAATGAAAAATGTGAGAGCAAAATTCTGTGTTGTTTATCAGTGGGTGTGTTCGATTTCAAACGCTAATGGCATTAACTAGTAAACATGTAGTACAATTTTCACGTAATAAAGCGTATGAAGATTGTTAAACTCTTTGTCTCTTAGCTGGAAATTCTGCTTTTACGTTATCGTAAGCCTACTTTTATTTAAGGCATTTTTCGGAGTTTGTTTTCTCAATGACTGCGAAACGAAAAGTCTCAGAATTCTATTCCTAACCCTTAAGCGTTTCTGCTAAAATAAAACTTACGTCAAATAATAGTGTTTTTCTCGCACTCAAGTGTTTACCTACCGAATTTCTCAACTGGGATCATTAATAATTTAAATATATATATATTTCTTTAAAACGCAGTAAAATCTCATTTCACGTTATTCCGATTAACTTTGCTTCAGTATACTATGTCTAGTCTAGTCTGGAAATCTATCGCTGGGATACCACATAAGATGCGGTGTATCCGGCTCACTGAAGTTTGCAACAAAGTGCTCCTAATGTATTTTTCCTGACAAGAGTATACTATGGTGTCCCTTTTCACATTTTTAAACTACTGCACTGAATTTAATATAGTTCTTCGTAACTCTGTTATATTCGCACCCAAATGGGGAGCTAAATTTTCACTCCTTATTTATTATTGAAATAATCGTATCGTTTCAGCCATTCGTAAATAGTAACGGAGTGGCGATTGAGTATTTTTAAGCGATTGAATATTCTCCATATTTCAAACGATCGAGAGTCAGAAGCTATAATAATTAATCGTAAGCAACAGGAATCAGTATGGACTGTCTATTCATATCAGAGTATAAACGTCCAAAGACGCAAATTTATTCATGTTACGTCATTTACTGTTCCTTACTTATTGCTAGCTACAGTATTTAAATTTTTTAAATATTCTTTTGTTGCTAAGGCTAGCGAGTGTTTTTGTTCGATTTTGCATCAAAAGCTCATACCTGAAAGTCATTCCAAAATTCATCTAAATACAAAAGGTAAAACACAAGTGTATTCTGAAGTGTACATAAATCATAGATCAGTTTTCAGTGCTACATCGATGAACGCTGAGTTCTTTTAACATAGTTTGAAGTCTTTTCCTCAGGGACTCAATAAAAAAGTCCTTATTTATGAAGTAATTGACTAATAGGTAATTTTCATTTGTAACACATCAGTCTACGTTCTCCCAAAATGCTCAAATGTTATATTGTGTTTGTACTCAAATGCTCAAATGTGTTTTCGAATAATTCTCATTTTTTGAATGATTAACTAATCTACACTCACGTTTGTGAAAATTGCAACACCATGAAGGACTTACGCGAGTGAGCTGAAATTTTCAGGAAATGCAAAGTAGCGCATGATATGCAAATGATTAGAATTGCAAATCCGTAGCGCATGCGTATGCTGAGCAGCGCCCTCTGAACGGCTGATGGATCCGAATAAATAGACGGCTGTAGCGAGGCGTGTATGGTTATCGGTGGTTATCTGCTAATGGTAAACGTTAACTCAATCTGTACTTATGCCTCGTCGACGAAAGAGAGCGAGATTTGAACAACTTACAGAGTTTGAACGAGGGAGAATCATCGGCCTTCGTGAAGCTGGATTGTCGTATCGTGCAGTAGCCTCTCGTGTGCAGCGTAACAGCAGCACAGTGATGCGCGTTTGGAAGCAGTGGACGGACGAGTGTCGGACAACTCGGAAATCCGGGAGTGGACCCCGAAATGTGACGTCAGCTCGCGATGATAGACACCTGGTCCGCATGGCGCGGACGGACCGTACAGCTTCCTCTAGACAATTGGCAGCACTGTGGTCAATAGCTACAGGTGTTTCATTGTGTGCTTCATCAATTCGTAGACGTCTGCTGCAGTGTGGACTGCGCGCACGGACTCCTTTATACAGGATCCCCCTAACGCACGACCATCGCCGCCTGCGGCTACAATGGGCCAATCAGCATAGAGACTGGCGTGCTGATTGGCAGCATGTCGTGTTTTCTGACGAATCCCGCTTTAATTTGTGGTACCATGATGGCCGCATTCGTGTCAGACGCTATGCCGGTGAACGCCACCTTCCGGAGTGCATTATCGAACGCCACAGTGGACGAACACCCGGAGTTATGGTCTGGGGCGCCATAGCATATCATAGACGATCTCAATTGCTACGAATTGTGGGCAATCTGAACAGCAACCGGTATATCCGTGAAGTTCTACAGCCCGAAGCTGTTCCCTTCCTTCAAAGCTTGCCAGGCGCTGTATTTCAACAGGACAATGCCCGCCCTCATACTGCTCGGATTGTTAAATCCTTCTTTGCAGCGCAGCAGGTACAGCTTCTTCCTTGGCCTGCGTGTTCCCCGGATATGTCGCCAATTGAACATGTGTGGGATGTCATTGGTCGGCGTCTTGCTCGTGATCCTCGTCCTGTTGCGTCTGCAGACGAACTTTGGGTACGCGTACAAACGATATGGAATGCTCTTCCTCAGTCAGACATTCAAACTTTGTTTGACTCCATGCCACGTCGTGTAGCAGCACTTATTGCGGCGCGTGGTGGCCACACAAAATACTGATTCTGATCTCTTGTTCTTGTTTGTTTGCTTTGAACATTTAATCATTTATTTGTACCACTACCACTCAACTGTGTATTAAATTGCATTCAATTATGACGATTCCTTCTTGGTGTTGCAATTTTCACAAACGTGAGTGTATTTTATAGAATTTCTAAGGTTGCATATGAACTGTTAGTTGAATTTAAGTTCTAAAACCCTACTAGATAACTAGTGACTTATCGCTAGGTCTGATTACAGTATGATAAAGACTCCCGAAATTTAAATAACCTAAGTATTGTAATTGCGAAAAATTCCGCGTATCATATTTCAACGAAAATATCCATTTTGGCAGCTATCGAATGCAATTTAACGATATTTTTGCGTGACATCTGTACGTAAGGACAGAATAAAGGACTCTTTTTCCCCAAACGAATTCTAAAACTGATATAAAATGGATTCAGAAAACAATTTTTTCGTGGCGTCTGTACGTACTTACGTATGTATGTATGTATGTATCTCGCATAACTTAAAAACGAGTAGACTCGGAACGTTAAAATTTTGTGTAGAGGACTGTTATAATATGTAGTTGTGCACCAATAATATGTAGCTGTTAGTTGCAATCGGCCGCAAGAAATATATATACATACCCAGTATGTTACTCGGCTCTGCATGCTCAGTTTTTATTAGTCTTATATGTCGGTATATAGCGCATTTTTTGCTTTAAAATGATTGAATTATGTTGTTCTTATCTTCCGGTTAAGGTTTTTATGCCTTTAGTTAATCTGCATGGAATTTTCTTAGATTTATCAACAATTTAAAAGCTGCTTAAGTGCGGGTAAGCGTAGTTTTTGTTTACCATAGCAGCCATATTTGTTTACATATGAAACTTAGCAGAATAGTGAATTCAGTTTCCGCACCTTCAGTGTCTTTTCGCTGAGCGGGATCAAAATTAAACTTTCATTTTTGAGCACCGAAAAATCTACCTTATTGCCTGCTGGCCTAATTAGAAAAAAAATTTTTATTGATTTAGCTCTATTTGATGTTTTATTTTTTCTATATTTTTCAGTTTTTAATGAATATATTTTGAGATTTTATGTATTTTTGCCTTGTCGCAAATCAGAACAGAATTAACTGGATGAAAAATATATCTCTAATGAAATTCGAGGAAATAAGTGTTTCGTATTAGGCGCAAATATTGTCGCCAGCCTGTCTCGGACAGAGGAAAAATGTTTATGAGTAGCACATGCACATTAGGTAAGCGCCACTGAATCGTCTGTGAAAAACTGTTTATTCTTTATATGTTTAATTTCTATTATACCTCTTTTTAGATTTATTATGGCATTTGAATACAACATATGGCAACGATAGATAATTCTTCAGATGATATAATTTTTGTGCATCCTGAGTTATAAAATCAATGAGATGTAACGCTGTTAAGTGAACCTAGCGCCAGTGTGTCGCTATGGTAAATAAATACAGTGAATTTTAAGGAGTGCATTTATTCTATTGTGGTTTATGCACTATCGACGAAGTAGATTTAATTCAATTCAATACGTTTAAATGAAACGCAGGGGAAACTATGTATAATTTAATATTTCGTACAAGAAAGTCATGTGGTGTATACATCAGGTTTTTTTATTAAACCTAACTTTAACAAAACAGGTCACAACTTGTTTTACAAGTCTTATAAATAAGCTGACTCAACTATATTTACCTGCGCTAAGTTTAAAGCAAACGGTTGCGAGAGAAAGCAAAGCTGAGATAACTGCATTTAGGCAGAGCTGGCAGAAGTGTAACAGATCTACGCGAGTGCCTGAAGCTCTCTCTGCCTAAGATTTTAAATTCTCAACTTAACATTTTAAACATGCCTAATATTTTAAATCCTCAACTTAAGTACACTTAAAACTAATTTGAATTATGGTGAGGAATACGGAAAGAAGAAGTAAAGATCAAAATCATAATAACTGGTTATATAACATGAGCGCTTTACAAATTATTTAACATTCTCTCTTATTTGCCATCATTTAAATGATTCTATTGCCTTAAATATAGTTTTCGTAAGCTTTTTTTCATAAAGCTTATTTAACTGTAGGTCATAGAACTTAAGCAAAATTATTTAAGCTGTAGCAATCAAGAACATTTAATTTCCATAATCCATAATGCTAAATTTTAGTAATCCACAAATTTTAATTTGCGAGTAATAATCCACAGTTATTTCGGGAGGGGGGCAACATTTTCCCTTTAACCATGTTTTGTGCACTTGAAATCCTTATAAAAGTGCCATTTTTAGGCAAATTAACAATCGGTCAGTGCGAAATGCGGCATGACTATCGTAAAGAAAACACATAATTACTGAGACTGTTACAGGATTCCCATATGAAAAAATCTGATGTATACGTCGCATGACTTCCTTCTACGGAATATTAAATTATACATATTTTCCCCTGCATTTCATTTAAACGTATTGAATTGAATTAAATCTGCTTCGTCGATAGCGCATAAATCACAGTACAACAAATGCACTCTTTTAAAATTCACTATACTTATTTACCATAGCGACACTTTGGCACTAGGTTCCCTTAACAACGTTACATCTCATTCACTTTATAACTCAGAATGCTCAAAAATGATATCATCTGAAGAATTCGTTAACCGTAGTAATAGCAGCGTAGTACTAGCTTAAAGAGAGACGTAGCCCAAAGGCAAACGCGCGCTAGTCAGAAACTCTGGCTCTCTAGCGAAGTCAGTGAAGCATCGACTTAAATACTACTCTTACACATTTGTATTAAAAGCGTTTCTGAAAATACGTTCTGGTAGGAAATTCTAAGTTGAAGCTAGAAGAGATAAGAAAGGTGCATATACTTTCAAGTCGTAGAGTTCGTTAATCAAAAATTTGTAAGTTTTACAGAATCTATATATCCATATAAGAAAGAATGCATGTTTGTGTGTTTCTTTGCGTTACTGATGTCTGATTAATTATGATGCCACATTTAATCGACAAAAATGGAATATAAGTGAAATATTAGATGGAACGTGAGCTTTTACGACCATTTGATTAGAAAGACGAAAATCATTAAAAACTGAGTGCCATTGTTGCTGATATAATGAGAGAGAATTAATTCATTTTTCTATCAAAATATTTATGTGGGTTCTATATCGCATCAGACTGAAAAATGTATGACTATGAATCGTATTTTTTGCATCGTTATTGGAAATGGATTACAGCAGTATCGTTCTCTCTGTTGTTAGATACATTATTCTCAATCTACCTTAATTGCCGTCGGGTATTCCGCTAGTATTAACATAACATACCATTCGACTTATGATCATTATATCAGAACTACCGTATTCATATTATTATTATTATAGTGATCATGGCATCAGAGCGAGTTATTGTACCGAGATTCGTGCTATTTCAGTCGATTCTATTAATACAGTTCAGTAGTAGAAGTAGAAGAAATTTGAAGTTATTTTTTTTTCTAGTCTTCCGTTTGGCTTAGCCAAATAGGTGTAAATTTCGTATCACAAGTTTTTGGTGTAATTATTGCCAATGAAGCATATCATATTCAAGAATAGTTTTACCTCTAAAAATTAAACAAATAGCATTTTTGAATAATCTCGCATGAATAAAAAAAACATACTTAAGCTTAGGTTACTATTAATAAAATCTTTTTCTTCATATTACCTAAATTTTATACTTGACAAGAAAAATCTAATAAATTCTGCTTGACTTAAATTGAGAATAAATGGGACTCTATTTTTTGGTGCGTAAACTGAAAAGAATTAACTTTTTTCGCCGTTATCATCTTTCGTGGAATCTGTAACGATCCCTTGTGGAAAAGATATTGAGAAACGCTGCCTTAATTCTTTACTCAAGTAATGCTTATGAAGGCACAGTGAAGGCAAAATTAAGTCTCAGTAAAAAAATTTAATAAATATGGGAAAGTAAAAAGGAAAACCCTTTGTTCTTTGTCAATATTACAAGTATATTTTTGAATTTAAATTAAAAGCATCAAATTGTTTCAACAGCTACGGAAAGGAAATTTTGTATTGCGCAGAAGGGCCATAGAAAGAAAATAGTGATGCAGGTGAAGACAACCACAAGCATATAGTTTGACAAATACGTTCTAATTTTTTATAGTCTGTAGGTTATTACTAAAGTGTATAGTAACTTGTGTTTTCAGGGGCGAAACTTCAAGTGTCGGAAATGATTGAGAAACTCACAAAACGTGGTTCTGAGTAGTTGCAATATTGAGAATAGCTCATAGAGATGTTCTTTAGTTTTCAGCTCTTGTTATCAAGTTATAAAAAGCGCCCATGGACAAACAGCATTCAAGGTTTACCTTAATTGTAAAACTTGGAACTATATGATCATCAAATGTATCTCCGCGAGTCGCATTGTATTCAAAAGCAGACCCCGCATTTTTTCATTTCTCCTAAAGACACCCAAGAGATATGCGTGACTGTCATGAAATTGCAAACACATGATTCCTCCACTCTATAACAATGCTTCAAATCGCATATCATTGCTTTCGAGAAAATGTTTGCTCAGATCATTCTCAACTTTTCCATCTACTATCCTGCACTGAATTGTTTCCCAAGACTCCATTCTCTAGAGTACAAACACGCCTTACATGACATCAGACGGCTCAGCCAAGGAGTTCGAACAGCCCTCCGGGGAAAATTTCCTCCATTGATATGCCAGAATGCTGTGTTTGATCTTAGTATGCATTCGATCATGACGGCAGCAAAGTTAGAACCGCTGTGTTCATTCACAAAGAGGATATTCTTAAAATATAAGTGCACGATGTTTTTCAAAAATTGTTGCATTGCTTTAGAGACAGACTATGTGTAATGAAGGTGCTAAATAAACGTTCTGTTGTGCATTTGCGTCTACCAGTGACCAATCGATAACACATATAAACATTGGTTACAAGGTACGTGGTACAGCATTGGTATGTAAATATTGCTACGTGGGGTTTACATGCTGGTGTCTGGACTTAGTACATGGAGTTTTCTTTATATGTATTATAAATACGAGCCATCTTCCCATAAAATGTCCTCCACGAAGCTCTCTCCACCTTAACAGATAACTATAAGCGGTTATACTTTAAGAATAACCTAACGAAATCCAACAAAAATATTGTTTCTAAAAGATTTTATGTTTAAATATCTTTTCGAACAGTTAGTGGTAGAGTTGTACCTCATTTTAGAAATGTGTCAGATAAAGCGGGTTTACAGACTGAGGCAATTTGATCAAGGGACAGTTTTATATGTTATAAAACACGAAACTTATATTTTATTCTGAAACTGTAATAAAAGTGACGGCGAGAAAGAAATAAAATTGAATCAAAGTAGTCAGTTAAAAACGACCTTTCATTCTTATATATTAGTCAACGTTACCCGAAATAATCTTGGTTAAAATTTATCGGAAACCTATGTATATATTGCTGAAAACAGCTCACATTGAGTTCTCGAATACAAATTCCTAAAAAGGGTACTTTAATTCAGACAGTTATAAATATATTATGACTTTCCAACTTCGATTTTCTATTTATAGAAAAGCTAACATTTGAAAAACTTTATATCATGTATTTAATTTTCATATGCTCCCAAAATCGATGGTCTTTGACCCTTTTCTTCATAATCTCTAAAAATTTACTTTAAATTTATTTCTTGGAAATTTTGTACCAAAGGACACGTGTAAAAATTAAATTTTTCGTATTTTATAGGACATTTATCATGTTACTATCATAGCGTTAATATCCAATATCTTTTATCACTTATTTTTTGATGCATGCTTCAAGACTTATTTAATTTTGCAATGTTTTCTAAATACCCTAGCTAACGTAGAGCTTCACTTGGTCATAATGGTAAAAAAGCACTAATTACAATGAAGTTTCTAACTTGTTTCAACAAAGCTAAACAAAATGTTACTAAAAGTTATTTTAACTTGTTCACAAACGCTTTGTGATCTTCAAGCTGCTACTTGTCTCCGATAATAGTAAAAAATTAATTCTATCTTTTTTCCGTTTCCAAGGTTGTTAAACGGTAAAAATTGTTTAGAAAGTGCCTCTGAATTTCAGAATAAGCGCAGTCGACATTTAAAAGGGAAAAGGGACATAAAGTTTTCTTTCCGATGGAAATTTTACAACCGTAGACTATTTCCTATTTTAGTAAGAAATTGTGAGCTTCCCAGTAAGATATCTTTCGTAAAGTAATAATTTTCTTTTGAGATATTCTTTTGGAAAGAAGAATTATTGATATTGGAAAAGTTACATCTTGGTGAAACGATTAAGATTCGATTACTGAAATTCGATGCATAAAAAAACATAGTGTGCCTTTAAATGGAAAAATGGGATATTCGATAAGAATATGTCGTTTTTTAAAATATTGTTTTCACATGCCTTAGTATGTTAAATTCCGAAGACAAGAAATTCTTTTCAGTATTCAGTATCAATGATGTAACAGAGCAGCTGATATTGAAATTTAATGACGTAACAAAAAGCGTCCCTTGTAGAAATATCGGTAAAATTTGTGAAAAAGATTTTAGTTTGAACTGTCTTTTTTATAACGGACTTTCTGTATCTATTGTCTGCAGTTTTAATTTACCATTCTAAACCTCGAATGAATGTTAAGCATTTAATATTTAAAACACTAGAAGTTCGAATTCTTAAATATAATTCACAGTTAAGTCTGAAATCTGGCCAAGGAAATGTGTAAATAGAATTGATACAACATTCATTCTTTAGTAATCTAGACATTGCTGCTGCATGCTACGAGTCCGCAGCGATTGCCTTAAATAAATAACTGTATGAATAGAAAAACTTGAACTTTTATTTATAAGAATTATAATACTAGCTTTTACAAGCAAGATAATCAAATAGCCTCAGGAGAAAACATTGAGATAATGAAATTCTCTTTACCATGCTAGGAATATCACAAATTACCAGAATAGTTCACGAGGTAAAGTCTAGAGCAATAATCCTTAAGTAAGAGCTCAGTAGGGAACGCTAAGAATCTCGATCTATTATTATTACCGAATTCACTGACTGAATGACGGTCTCTCATAGCTTTCTATATCTAGCTATTGCTTTGGAGAAGGGTAATCATTTCCAAAGAAAACTCTCTTCTAGAGCTTCGAAAGATGGGTTTCCCAGAAACTTCGAGAATATCTCTAAGCCCTGTTTCTGCATATATATATATATCATCCTTATAAATCTAACTTTATCAACTCAGAACTAAAATATCTACGATATAGAACTGGACTAAATTTTTTACAAACACAATAAGGGGCCTCAAATTCAAAATCAAGTTCGGTGCACACTGAATGAAAATTAAGTCACACGTAAAATGAACTATAAGTAAAGAATTGAATACATAATACTACGGAAATGCATAAAGCATAAACAAATAGATGCAAAAATTTATAACAATTTACGAATACATCACGTAATTCCTCAAAACAGCGTTTCTTAACCTGTGGTAGGTGTAATCCAGGAATACGTGAAATGATTTCAAGGGGTACGCGGAAGAAAGAGATGTAATGGTGGACATTGACAATAGATTGAACATAAGATAAAAAGTTGTAACAAATGGCATTTTCAGTCCAAAATATATATCGTTATAAAAAATCAAAAGAATATGAAGTAATTTAGAAAGACATGAATGTTATAAAATCAGTTTAGGTATATAATTTAGTATTTGCAGGACCAGTAACTGTCCAGAGGGACAGGACCACTACTGACAATAATAGGCATATTTCAATAATCCTTACACAAAGCGAGCAAACCATTCGGCATTGTTTTCTGTAATAATATTTTCTTTCTGTGAAGAACCTCGGATAATCTCAGTATTAGTCATCGGGTTGGCTGTAGTTTGCCCATATCTTTGTCCATTTCTTTGCCAATCGTGCTATAGTTATAATATTGGTACGATACTTAAAACTATATACACTGTAAAATTTCGGAATGTATTTTATATATAGCACGTATTTTGCACTATAATTTTATGTTATCAATATGCGAACTCGGAATATTTACAAATTGTAATAGCAAACAGCCTACTCTAAAATACTTAATATCAAATTATAGTTTGAAAAACTGTTCACATTGCCATCAAACAATCGGTAGTCGAAGTGATGTACAATACATCTCGGTAAGTTTGGAAACACTGCTTTGCCTGTCTCTCTAATTTTATCATCTTAATATTGTTTTAATCAGTTCTATCTTGTTCTCAAAGCGAATAGTGCCACAATTTTGTAATTATTGAGACTTGTATTTTTTGCTATGGATTAAGGTCGGTTTACACTTCTCCGAGTGACTTACGATGAGCCCCTTGTCCGAGCGTCTTGAACTGAGTGAACGGACCTGTACTCGGATAGATTGTTTACACCAATCAGAGCGGACTGACGGCTCGCCTCCGTTTGTTTGCAAAATGGATACCGACGTGCAACGTGTTGTTGCTTGAAGTTTGCGAAGCAGTTTCCAACGAATTAATTTCTGTTTGGGGGGGAAAGAAGAAAAGGAAATCAAAACGTAACTGTGTAGCTCGCCGTGATGAATTGGGAGTATTAAATCAACTTTTAAATGAACGTCGAGGCGAGGATATCCAAAGTCACAAAAACTTCATCAGAATGTGAGAAGAATAATTTGAAACTTTATTGAAAATGGTCACTTCACTTATTCAAAAAAAAAAAAAAGTTTCTTGCGAGATGCTCTGCCAGCAAAATTAAAACTCAGATAGCGCTTCGGTTTCTGGGGACGGGTGACTCCTACAGTTCTCTGCAATATTTAATTCGAGTGTCAAAATGCACAATCAGCATATTTATTACAGAAGTGTTTGAGGCCTTTCTTTTTCCTGCCCGTTTGCCGAATTGCTTGTTTCTGTGTAGAAACTCTAATTTTAATTTTAAAAACATTTTTAACTGTATTTTTTGTTTTAGGTTTTTCTGTATTTTACAATTTTTAACAACGGTGTTTTGAGTTTGTATGAATTTTACCTTGCCGTTAAGTGAGAACTGAAATGAATAAATGAGAAATATATCTGTAATGAAATTCGAGGAAATAAATTTAAATGAAAAACAGCAAAAAATTTGTATAATTTAACAGGCCGTACAAGAAGCCATGTGGTGTCCTCATCAAATATTTAATTTATAGTTCTTATAAATAATTTTTATTAATAAAATGTGTTTCTTTTCTTGCTCGAAATGGCAACAGTTTTTTGTTTTCATTTTGATATTGCGACTCTTTTTTGGCAAAGTTAAGAAAACTGAGCCAAGTGTTACGTCAACTGGAAACTAACCAAAATCTTTTCAAATGTTGCACTAGAATATAAAGAATCAGAATACGAGTTTTTTATTTATTTTTCCATATATTTTATTATATTCCGTACTGATTCTTATGTATGGTTTGAAGACGGAAGGTCATAAGTTTGCCAATAAAACATATTTACGATAAAATCCGGAATTCGGAAAATTTTTGTGTTCCTCACACACGTAAACGCAGAACACATAAATTGAATACGTTGCCACTTACTTTTCTGGAAAATATACCACTTCCACGACACTGAAAATATATTCAATCTTTCAACACACTCAACTGTAAATTGATATTTTCATACGCTGCTTTAAAACGGGAATAGTTTGAATAATAACGTTCCTCTGAGAATTCAAACTCCACATAGTTGAAATCTGAGATTTGTGTCTTAAGCAGAAAATAAATTTAAAAGCTATGTTATTTCTTTTCTTCTATGCTAAACGTGGCTCGAGTTTCATACGACTTTACATTACTTGACTGCCCTTTCTAAAAATCAATAAATAAATTCCTTTTTAAGATTTATTTAACCGAAAAATGCAGCAAAAATATCAGATGGTATTTATCTGCTTGTCGATATCTTAAATTAATTGAACTACCAAAGCCCACATATGTCAGCAGTAAATATAACTTTTTGCCCAGTTTGAATAGTTTTGTGTCATTTAAATGAATTTGTGTGGCGCCTTATTGGTTAGCTGGAATATATTTATATTTGAAATATTTCCTTAGATTATTTTTATTTGTCTCAGATGCGATTTAACATATTCTGGCGGGATTTTTTAAAATCAGCTCAGGTTATTTGTGGAATTTATAAAATCTTAGCCTTTAGAAAGGCATGTAAAAGGTGATTAATTGAACATTGTAAATTTTATTTTGCGTATTGCTTACGTATACGAAATGGAGTGATGTAGAAATCAAATGTTTAAAACCTTTTGCGTTGATTTATCAGTGTAGATAGAGAAAGGAGTTTTTAAAACATTTCTCAATATTTGGCAATTAACAGCTATCACCAATACATCACCAGTAATCTGTTGGTATCTTTTGACGATGAAATAAATTTTTGGCTTCAGTACGTTGATTAAGCATGAATTTTTAGTTTCTGATTGGTACTATTTGGCAATCTCAGTCAAAATTTCATCCAACAGATTGTTATTCTCCGCGTCTTGCCTGTTTTTTCCTATGAACTCTGTTAAAAAATCTGATGTGAATACTACATTGACTTCCTTATACGGCTTGTTAAATTATGCACATTTTTTTTGCTGCGCTTCATTTAAACTTATTTTCTCAAATTATTCTAACTTAATTAACTGACCTTTCAAGGCAAGTTGAAAATGACATCAAAAACTGCAAATTTTGAAACTAAATATCCCGGTCAATTTTTGTCGTACGAGATTCAAACTTCTCACATTTATATCTTTTCACAACGAGTATAAAACCTTCTCAGATATAAGCAAAGGAAGCCGAATATTTAATTAAAAGTTGGATTTCGCACTTAGGCGAAAATTATTACTTTTTAACATTCGACATTGCCAGAAATGAATATTTTCGTCATTTAAAACAGTTATGTAATTGGAAGTAAAGGATTACGTCCAACGACTGAGAAAATAAGAACTTTAGAGCCGGGTAAGTGAGTGAGTGTGTGTGTATATGTATTGTTACTGATTTTGTATTTATTTTGCTATTTTTAGTAGAATTGTAATTAAAATTGTTTCATTTCCCCTTGTAATGCAGCGCGTGACGACTGTAAAAGAAAGCTACGCCGAAAATGTAAAAATACAAGAGCACGCGCATTTAATAAATAGGTATCTCGTAATTGTTTTTGCTATCCAGAAAAATCGAGAAAATAACAGAATGGTCTCGTGCATGATTAAAAAGCTTATATAAGCTGGAGAAAAACATCTCATTTCAGCTGTGTAAACGGGCTGTAGTTGTTTATTTAGCGCTGTTATTGATTGTATCGAATTCGCGATGAGATCGGATTAGCTTTCTCTGTATTTTGAATTGAGTTCTGTTTAACATTTTAGTAGTGTAAAATATTGTTACGGATTTCATATTTATTTGGCTATTTATTTAGAATTCTAATTAAAATTGGGCCCACCAGCGGCCGAGCGGTAAAGACGCTGAACACTGGTAGTTCGGTCCGAGGTTCGAATCCCGCGAACGGGCTGGCTGCATGGGCGTTTTCGTGGTTTTCCCCATGTGTAACGTGTATACGAGCCAGTTCCCCTTAGAAAGTCCTCCACGAAGGCATCCCTACCTTTAGGCAGATAGCCCTCGTGTGCTTTGCCATAACTGAATAACCTAACCTAACCTAATTAAAATTGGTTTATTTTCCCGTGCAACGCAGACGATTTTTGAAGAGAAAGCTACGTCGGAAAAATAAAAATAAAAGAGCGCGTGCATTTAATATTTAATAAATAAATATCTCGTTATTACTGTTGCCATCCAGAAAAATCTAAAAAAATCGAGATTGTTCTAGTGATTAATTAAAAAACTTATAAAAGCCAAATTGAAACACCTCATCTCAGTTGTTGTAGTTGTAGCTGTAAAAAGCGAACTGCTGTCTTTTTACTAAATGCTGTTATTGATTGTAGCGATTTCGCTGTGAGATAGAATTATTTTATCTGTTTCGAACTGAGTTTTTGCTAAACGTTTGAGATATTGTGATACTGTGCGAATATCTCTGAAGAAATATTTCAGCATTTTGATTTATTTCTTGTGGAAAGAATAAATTTTATTATCTTTTTTACGACTTGTGCATTCAATCCATAACGAACCCTACGCACGCAACAATATAACTATTGTAACATATTGCGATATTGTACGAATATCTCTGAGGAAATATTTCAGCATTTTGTTTTATTTCTTTTGAAAAGAATAAATTTTATTAACATTTTATCGACTTGTGCATTCATTCCATTATGAACCCATACGCATGCAACAGAATATATGTTTGGTATTACCGATTGCAATAAAAAAGAGATGTGCACAACTAGATGTTATAGCAGTCCCATATACAAAATTTCAACATTCTATGACCAATCATTTTTGAGTTACGCTAGCTACATACATACAGACAGCAAGGGAAAATCCCTTTTGTATCCATTTTGCAATTCCTTTTGGAAATAAAGCGTCCTTTGTTTTGTTCGTACATTCAAACACCACGCAAAAGAAGACGCCAAATGAATTCGAAAACGGTCAAACTGGATATTTCTGTTGAAATATGATGTCCAAAATGTTTCTCGACTACAATACTTCCTTTTTACTTCGTTGAAAGAATTAAAAACCAAACTTTTTTGTCTGAACTTGTTTCATTGAAATCACCTGCCTTTCACTGCATAATAAATCATCTAACCTTAACATAATCTTTTTTGATTAAAATCTGGAACAAGAATTTCAAACACGAATGCAAGATTTAGTCCCACTATGTTGTCAAAATAAGAGATTAAAGCACTACTTAAGCTAGAGAACATGAGAAGTATTTTTAACATTAAAGTTTTCACTTTTTAAGGAAACTTTTTTTTAAATAATGGGAATATTTCGGGTTTATTTTGTCGAAACTGCATTACCAATATTTGAATATGAACGATTTATTCTAATGTTTCTGGTGACAGAAAACTTTATGAAAAGTGAAATAATATATTTCTTTCCGCAAACGGTTCCTTTTGTTGAGTAAATAAATGGTCTGCCAACTGCAAGAAACGCAGGAATTTAAGAATAATATGACCTAAACGGCCTGAATACATATTCAGTTTCTTCAGTATTAGATGAGAGAACCTCTCGGAGAAAATTCAACTGTGAAAATTTAAAGACGAAAATGTAAAAGTAAAAATCTTACATTGTTAAATGAAAATTATATGTATTTCTTATGAACAGAAAGCTTCCAGTCTGCAGATAATCAATGGATAAAAATTTGAATTAAGAAAAATTCAATTTTAAATAAGATTATTCATTTCTAAACAGAAGTATTTTTTGTCAATTTTTACTGCAGTTCACAATGGATATTCCAACATTTCATTTTCATCAACCAGGTTTGAATATATTAAATAACTCTACAGACAGTTTTACTGGAACTAAAATTTGAACTGGTTTCTAATTCTTCGCAAAACAAATATTACTCACCAATTAATTACGAGTTACTGAACATTATGTTGTTTTGTTATTATAAATCTCCCCATAGCAATTTAAAAATTCTAATTAGTTTTGCAAATTGCATTCGCATATGATAATCTTTAACACAAAAGTTTTTAATTATCTGAGTAATTTGGATGCTTGAAGAATATTCTTTGAGAGCTTAATAAACATCAAAATCATTTGATGAAGTATTTGAAATAGTTATTTTCAAAGCTATTTTAAAACCAACAGTAAAAGCTGTTAATTGATTTTGTACTACATTTATTAGTAAGTACTAATTAAGCCCGTAAGTACTTCCTTTCTAAATTACTGATTAATACTTTAAATTTTCTTCGATAATTTTATTCTCAAAATTGAAAGAAGCACTTTAGGATTGAAATATTTTAAGGAAATTCTTTGAATAGTTTGGCAAGTTTTGAAAGAAAGAATGGGCTCCGTTACAGCTATATTTTAAGAGAATTAAACGTATAGTTTTCTTTAAATGTTTCGCGTTATGTCTGGTTTTTTGGAGTATTAAACCCTTGTTTCAGTGCTGCTTGAATTTGCAGAAGATATGTGTCATTTGAGCTTAAGGAAGTCCATCTAATAAAATTAGTCATCTGAGCTATAATTTTCTTTTAATTTCATTGAAATTTTTCTTTCACTTTCAAATCGCCTCGATGTAACATTTTTATAATTGATATCCTCGGTAGTGATTCTTCTCTATTGCAACCTATTATTTAATTATTTTACTTTTTTCATCATTTCTGGACAAGTATACGCTAAACGAATCAAAAAGTTTGATTCCGCTCACATGACAAGTGACTGCTTATTCTAAACGTGCTCCGGTATACACATCATGGAGTTGTATATATGTATTTTGTGTTAGCATTTATTCTGTTATTTTGCAACTGGTACTAAAATTATTTGCATATATGCTTTCCTGAAACATCTTCGAACGTAATAATGCAAACGACCCTGTTTACACCACCTCCATTACGTGAACATGGACTTTGAACTTCTCAACAATATACAGGACTTCTAGACTGTATTAAGTGATGAAATTTGTTTTATTCCATAAGCTGTTACTCTGGAGATTACTAGAAAAATTTCCCTCTATATATTTGCTACTGTAATTTTGTATATTTAATAGTTTCTTCAGCATTTCTAACCTAAAATCTCGCAACGTATCAATGACTGCTTCACCCTCAGCTGACAAGGTAGTCACGCCCTCTCAACATCTGCAATCCTGACTGACGGTCTCACTTATGCATTCTCCTACTTTCAGCGCTCTATAGCAATTAACTCAGATAGCCGGAACAAAATTTGCAGTCAGCCCAAGTCCACGAAATTCCTCATGGCAAGGAGCACAAGTTTACGCCTGTCGTTGGCAACAGCCTTGAGCACCATACAGGTGACAGTGCGATTTATCTCAGTTCCGCCCCCAATTTTGATGGAGAGCAACCCGGGGGAACGAGTCCTAGGGTCTTCCATCCCTCTTCCCCTACCTCAACCTCTCGAGAGGACTTCGCATATTTAGAATGTTCCCATGCCGCACGGACACTATACATTTACAAACATCGATGCCTTCTCCGGTTTTCGAACCCGGGCCTTTCGGCACAGCAGTCAGCTGCGCTAACCACTATACCGACATATATCCGTTATATTTATATATAGTACACTATCTATTTCATAAGATGTAAATTTATGAGTTAGTTGCTTAAATTACTGAAACGATGTTGTTTCACATTTCTACAAGTATATTTAATTTCAATCTCATAAAAAGAGGAGTTACTCTATTTATGCAATGATACCTCCCTTGCAATAAATTAAACATGAAAAGAAAATTACACTGTAAAATAGTTGCATTGATCCATGCCATTGTCAAAGTTTGTTAGAAAGAAAAGCTAATTAATTTTAAAATATGTGTCAATAAATGTTTTACCACGTCATCCGTGCGAAACTTTTATAAACCCATATATAAGAATTATTTTTACATCTTCGTGTATATTAATTTCAGATATGAAGTCAGAATCTGGAATGACGTTGCCTGATAGTATGTAAATGCTTCGTAAGATGATGAAGGAGTTCGAAGTTTAAATTACACATGCAGGCGTATATCAGTTTAGATTATGAAAGATGCTTTTGTTTATATTTGTAATTGCTTTGCATGCTTCATTGACGATTTTAAACATTGCTTCCAGTTTTTATTTAACAGTAAATACAAATCAGTTTCACATTTTAAAGTGGAAATGTACTTAAATTGTAAAACGAAGATACTTTTTTACTTCCTTGTACTAAGTAAAGGAACTATTGCAATCACGAAAAATTCCGGATACCATATTTCAACGCAAATGTCCATTTTGACCGCTATCAAATGCAATTTAACGATGTTTTTGCGTAACATCTGTACGTAAGGACAGAACAAACGACTCTATTTCTCCAAACGAATTATAAAACGGATTTAAAATGGATTCAGAAGAGTTTTTTCGTGGCGTCTGTACGTACGTATGTATCTCGCTTAACTCAAAACCAAGTAGCCTCAGAACGTTGAAACTTTGTATACAGGACTGCTATAACATGTAGATGTGCACCTCCCTTTTTGATTGCAATTGGTTGACCAAAGTACGTTATATATACCCATTCTGTTACTCAGCTCAGTGAGCTCAGTTTTTTTTTTATTCTTATGTCTTAGTATTTTTATTCTTAAGCTAAATGTGTAGAAATTTCAAACTGCTTAGTCTAATTAAGATTATTATTACACTGAATTAAACAAAGTTTTTTTAGGGCGAATTTTCTATTTACTGCAAAAAAAGTGCTCTTCAAGCCAAATAGAACATAAAGGAACATATTTACACCCGATGCAAGTTTAATTATGTAAGAAATTTAGTTTTTTTACAAAATCAGAAGTTTGAATTGGGCTATTTTTGTCTTTTAGTGATTTATTACTTTTTATTCATATTAAAGACTTCAAATTTATGCAGATTAAAATAAGAAAGCTTTACATTACTGATTCTACTTCGTCGTGATATTTGTCTCTAAAGAATTTTCTTTCCTAGTTAAAGCTTTCATTCTTTTTCCATTACATTCTTTTATTTCTTTTTCCAAGAGTGTATTACAATTAATTAAGCTTTCGCTATAAATTCAAAAGGCTGATATCCTGTTAGTAATTTGGTATCAATTTGTTCTAAATTAGATTTCGTGAATTTTTTGTTTGTTTGTTTGTTTGCAGTGTCTTTGAGCTTAAAACTAAACTCAGATTTGTTTTTTCAGTTCAAATGTCAGCAAGAGTATGCTTCTTTTTTGCTGTATTTCTCATTTATTTTTCTTATAAAAAAGTGCCTTGGCTTAAAGGTCAACTAGAATATTCGTATTTTCTGCGCAGAATTCCTTAATTATTCTTTACTTAGGTATCTTGATTTATTATAATATCTTGATTTAAAAATCTGGTTATTCTGATAGTATTTTAACTCAGGAAAACTTCATCTGTTTAAAAGAAAAGCTGTATTAATACACATAAGCAGCAGTCTTTCTTCCATAATTTAGATCTAAACTTCTTTTTTGGGACGGCGAATGTCTGTTAAAAAGGCAACAAAAATTTTATGCCAATAGAATTTATCCCTCTTTTAATCAGATCCTACATACTGCATTATATGATTGAAAAGTTTTAAGACTGCATCTGTTTCTCTTTCCAGTTTAGTAAACATGCAAACAGTGCTGGGATTTGTAAAATACATGTACAGGTTGGACAGACATGCCCTTTAGTATCCGGTTACAGCCAATGGAAATACCTACATTCTGTTACTTTAAAATGGGCGCTTCGTGGTTGTAACGATCCTTTCCCATTTATGATGTCGTGATTACGTAACGTGTGTCGTCATCACTGCACAGAAAGAACAGGGGATTTTAGCAAACCAGAGGACCTCGACTCTGTTGCAGTCGTTATCATGATTACGATGCAAATCAGAAGAGAGAAAATGACTTTAAACTACTTAATCTAGAGCAACAGGTTGTACTCTGTAGTGGCGGGTAACATCACTATGATTAGACAGCAAATGTGAGCTTGAATTTTGCTTGCTGGTAGGGTAGAAAGAGTGAGCGACTCTTGCGTCCTTCCTCTGGGATGTTCTGCTTCAAAACTGGGACGGAGCTAGACAAAGTTATATTGCCAACTATCAGATGCTCAAGGCCCATACCAACGATGGACAGAATCATGCACACCTTGCCACGATAAAATTCGTGGACTTATTCTGATTCACAATGAAATTCATAGATTGTTTACTAAGTAGCAGCATATTTTTTCTTTGAGAAATTTTTTAAAAAAATATAATTCGCCATTTATGTGTCTTCTTTCAAATTTACAATTTATTGAAAATTATCCGATAATTATGCTTCCTTGACTGTAGTTTGTTACTAAAACAGGCAGTTCGCAAGTTCGTAACGGCCCTTACCTCGTTAACGATTGTAACATGTCTCGTAATCACTGGACAGAAAGGACCATCAGATTTTTACTAGCTTATAGGACTCAACTATCTTCCGCAGCAATTATTACCGTGGTTACGAGGTAGCCCGCAAAATGGCCTCGAAGACCGCAAAAAACCGTTATAAGACCGCAAAATGTTCTCGAAGTATTTTAGAGCAAGATACTTTAACTGCATTTTACAGCTGTATCGCCAAATGCTTAAGTAATATGAACGTTGCCATTATACTTGTGACATTTAAGCTATAGTATGGAGCCTTCTTAAGAACAGAGGCAGAACGAGTAGGTCCGCTGAACTCTGGTAACTTAATCTGGATCTGTATTTCGGTGAATGGGCTGTTGCATAGGCGTTTTCCTCATTCTCCTCGTGTATATCGTGAAAATTTCTCTAAAGAAGCCCTAATTAGAGTTTTTCCTCCCCGTTTGTCTTCTTGTGCTTTGCCATAATCAATTTAAAAATGTATAGATACCTACCATATCAGATAAAATAAAGGAAATGCAGCACAGGATTGATACTGCCTAGAACTGACAGCCTGTCTGCTGGCACAGGATCGACAAGGCAGCTCTAAGATCAGTTTTGACTTTATGCTAGTGTCAATCCTGTGCTGCTGTCGATCTTACGCAAGTACCTTACAGAAATGATAATTAACCAAATTCTTTTACTCTTGATCATATGCTGTTGCTAATTATAATCATTGACTTCATTATGCAGTGTATAGCAAGGTCACTAGGTAGACAAGGTTATGCTTTTTCAAGGTGAAACCTTTCCCTTTCTGACGCTCAAGACAGTGATGTCATCAAACATCGTTACGAGGCTTACGTGTGTCATGTAAGCCTCGACTTCGTTATCGAAGTTTCTACTATCGTGTCGATTTTATGCCAGTAATTAGCGCCTGTCCTATGTGGGTGTCCCGGTGTTGGTTCTATACAGTGTCGGTCGTATGAATGCAACCAAAAGTACTAAATACATCGAGCATTAGTGAAATATCTAAATATTGATGAAGTTCTTTATTTCGGTAAAAAAAACTGGCATCGATTTCATAGCTTATTTTTTATAAATTTAAAAAAATATTTTATGAAATTATGAATAATTCTCTATTTTGTTTGGATGCAGTGTAAATTTACATAATAATATTCCGTTTGCATTGCTATTGTCTATTATTAGCTCATTTTCTAATCAAATATGAACTATTAAACTAAAATAGTTATAAACTCATGCGATAAATCATTATCAATGAACCTCGGAAATTCTGCACAAACAGCTTTTCATCCATTGTTTGAACTCGTTTCCGAAATAACTGCTTTTTTTTCCACCCTATGCGCTATCGCAGTGCTGAGTTTCTATGCATAGAAATGCCTTAAGGGAAGGAGATGTATCTCTTTGTCCTTTCTAATAGAAGGCTGACACAGTTCTTTTTTCTTGTTTGTGAGTACATGAAAGCAGCTTTTGTTGCTTCTATTTCGATTTTATGTATATTATATAGCTTATAAAAAGCTGGAAACTGAATAAAGCAGCGGAATCTGTAGGGAAAATATAATTTGTTTATGTCAGCTATGGTTTTCTTTATGAATAGAAATTTTCACTGAGTACGCATTTTAAGTTTTTGAGCTCATTAACTTCAATATCTTCTTTTATTGAAGTGCTGACATTTATGGGAGAATAAAATAGGTTAATGTTACTAATCTAAATAATGTAGGCTAAAATGCTGAGCCTTGTTAAAGATCAAATGAGAATTTTATTTAAGGTTTATGTTAAGAAATAATAATTTTTAAGAATGCTGACTAACTATATTTGATGCTTGAATGATGATTTAATGATGATTAAGGCTTGAATGATGATTAAGGTAAATCTACAACTCGCATTGTCTAAAATCTGCGTATGATTTCTGATTCCCCAAAACGTAACTACTAACATCTTGCTGTTGGTCGGAAGTCTTACCAATAACATAAATAATCCTCCGCATTTACTAAAATAAATTTTGGATGTTATATTATATGGCATTATGCAATTTCGCTGTGCATGCTCTCGCGGTGCAAGTGATTAGCAAGCCCAGTTAGCACGTGGTCCGAATCTTGGGAACAGCATAGTTGATTATCCATGCTTCTTGCTTCCAAAAATCTAAAACATACTGTATTCTTACATTAACATAAACTTAAGATTTTACCAAGAAAAACTCATCGAAAATAAAATTCATTTACAGCGTTGGACTATATTTTTCAGTAACTATGTTTTCCTTGAACCTGGAGTGTTAGTTTCTCAGTATCTGTATAATACTGTCTTAGATATACAGTAATGAAATATTATGCTTTTTACTAATATTAAACATAAGAAATGTAAAGACATCGGCTGAAAGAAACTTTATAAGGTATTTCTCTCTTCTTCTTCGCATGCCTTCGTGATGTAGTGGTCAGTACGCTCGACGAATATTCGAGAGGTCCGTGGTTCGAATCCCGGCGAGGGCAATGCTTATTTTTCATCTCTCCTGCTTCGAAATAACCTAATGTCTCTACAACATGTATATATTTTATAGTATTAAATGATAAAATATATTAATGTCAACAAAGAATATATCCTTATATAACCAAAATATTGCGTTATGAAATTTTGATAACGCATTTTCAGGATAAACACACTTAAGCGTTTTTAAATAAAAACAGAAGAATTTCTTCCCTCCCCCACATTTCTGGACATTTGCTGGTTAAAAATTGGTCGGGAATAACCTATCGATTACTTAGCCGTCTCATCATCGAAAACTTTGCTCAGGGTGCATCGTAGGAGATAAACCGATATCACACCCTCAAGAAGAGGGATAGAAAACTATAAATCTCGGTGCTTTCTCTGGTATTCGAATCGGCGTCCAGACCTATAGTAACTGGCACCGCTAACCAACGAATAGGTAAATAAAAGGAAAAGTAGCACCGATCGTTTTCGAGAGTAGTGTGATTTTTGAAAGGATTTAAAATAAAATAAATAATGCATAATTTGAATTTTTAACTTAATTTTCTTTGAACTCAGACAAAGCGATGAATATGCATCTGTAAATAAATTGGAATTTTTCAAGCAGCACTTAGGCAGATGGAACTCGGCAACTTTTCTTCCGTCATCATGGATGATAAAAAAGTGCCATTCATCATAATATCTTCAAAAATTTACTTAAGATATATTTTAAGCCTTTGTTATAACTTATTTAATATCAGATGCTACTGCTTTCGATATTTTATTTACTTTCAGATAAACCTTTCACTTCAGTGCATATTCGTTTATTTAATTAATTATGGCAAGGTAATCCGATGCCGTGTGCCTAAGGGTAAGGAGTGCCTTAGTGGAGAACATTCTAGGCAATATAGCTTGTATTTGTATTACACTTGGGAAAAACTACAAATGGCCTGTTAGCCACAGTTTGGACCCAGATCGAACTACTTGTATGTAGCTGTCTTGTTTACCCGGTCCTAGTGAACGCAATTAATATTTTAATTGACAAAACCATCTGTGATCGTGGGTACTTTACATAGGATTACTAGGTTTGATAGTTTGGAGACCATTATTTTTGTATGCGCGTATACTGCAATCATTTGTCTACGCTATGAAATATGTATTTGTAGAGGATTGTATTGAAGGAGACTTGAAAAATGGGCAAAGCCCTCGCCTGAACCTCTCGAAAATTCGTCAAGTATGCTTGCAGTTACACCACGAAGGCATGCGAAAAGGTGGAAGAAAATACTTTATATATTTACATTAAAATAATGAAAATTAAATAAAATTAATTAATGAAATAAATTTTTAAGTTATTTAAAAAGTCAGGATTTCTAGACTGCATCACCTTTCGTCTCACAAAGTCTCTGGAACTATTAATCATGTAG
>KK118203.1:89927-150632 GCA_000611955.2 Stegodyphus mimosarum | reverse complement strand
CGTACAGTGTTGCCATTGCTCGCTTTGAAATCATTTAGTTTGTTAATCAGAAATTCGTTGAAATGTTACAAAACATAAAATCGATAATAAAGCAAATTTCAAATTCAAAATTAGGGCTTCCAGATGCCCATATTCGCAGTAGGATTACGTCATTCAAAATTCGATGGCTCTAGGTTTTATCACAATGCGAGAAACAGGCATACATTTATGCAGATTTTTCATTTTTTAAAATTTAATGCAGAGCGATAGCATTTAGTGGCAACAATTTGAAAAGTGAAAAGGGCATTCAGAGTGAATCGACGCAAAATCGCAAAACGAAAGTAATAGTCCTTCGGGACTAAATCCCTTTGGACTAAAAATAAAGGAGCGCGTGCATTTTTAATATTAAATAAATAAATATCTCGTAATTACTATTACGCAAGCAGCCAATAAACTATCGGCAACAAACAGACACTTAAGCCGCATATAATAAAGATACACAGTGCTTGCAAAAAGGGACGACAAACTGAATTCCCTCGTAAATAATGTTAGTCATATATTTGCAAGAAAAATTCTTCTCAAACTAAAGTAGAAACGTTTGCGAAAAATTTCAAATTTTCGGGTGGAAGGGTTCTGCAATTATAAAAGCCTAACGTATAGCATCTCCACAATAAAAATTTAGCAGTTGTTGAAACAGTTTGACGCACAGGTTCAATAGGTCTGTCTGTTAGTTCATGCGGACATCTATACCTATCATATATTGCAGATAACAATGCTTCAGTTCACATTGCTATTAGTTAATACCGATTAACTGAGGTATCTTTAATCACGCAGCGTCTTTTACGGATTAACTGCGGTCTCGCTAGTCATATAATGCATTTTTTAAAGTGAATTTCTGTGCTTGTAAAGTCTGTCATGTTGATAAAGGATGTAAGCAACAGAGTAAAAGTTTACATTTATTGTATTAATATAAAACTGTGCAATCAAACCTTGCATTCTTAAAAAGAATAGGATAATAGTTCGCCCAGATCCATAAAATATAATTAAATAAGTAAAATTCTTTTTTAAAATAATATTTATATTTATTTCTTAATCATTACATTTTAACTAATTTATCTTGCTTGTTTAGCATAACAACAACTATCGGTATAGAAATACTTATGCTACTATTACTTTAGGTGTGAAAATTGTTTTAATATTTTCTGCGAGGCAAAAAAATGAGGAATGATGCTGTAGCTTTAAACAGATATAGAATCTTTCCGCAGAAGCACTAAAAAGTATCTTCTTCGTATTTTCCATCTTTTCGAAACCCTATTACATCCTGTTGCAGCATTTTACCGATTCAAAATTTTATTTTGTTTTTGCTGTTGCTGCTAATCCGTAATCATCATAGGTAAACCTTGAATTTTCTCAACTGTAACAGTAACAACCTAATAATATTTCTGGCACATATGAAGGAAAGTGAGATATATGGATACTCTAAAGTTTCTCGAGGAAATAGAGAAAACTCTAAAGAAACACAGTTACGAAATTTATCTGTATTTCTTGTAAAATCTGAAACCGTCTTAGAATAAATTTGATTCTCTTGCTTTTAATTTGCAACATGTGTAAAACTTTTTAGATTTTAGTTTCCATAATTGATGTGCTTCGTAAAAATAATCTAAAGATAAAAATATTCCTTACTTTGAAGTGTATTTTGAGTATTCCTTATTTTCAAGTGAATACGTGTGTTCGTCTTTTCGGTAATGTAGAGTAATTTTAAACTAAAAGAATGTCAGAGTCACCAAACATTTGTGATTTATAAAGATGCATGATGATAGCACATTTCCCCATGCTTAATTGAAAACAAAACTGATAATTCACAAATATTATAGACTTACTCAACTGCTCGCATTCATGATTTCATGGAACCTTAAATTTGCCTGATTGTCAAAACTTTAAAATTGCGCAGAGAGAGATTTGTTGCTAGCATGTGACGACGGACAACGTTACGAAAAGCTGATATAGTTATGAAAATACACCCATTGTTCCGATAGTGTAACTTTATCTAATACGGTTGTCAGTTAGAAAAGCTTTCGTCTCGGATGTATACTGACAGCACAAGTATGACGCCCACGCTAACCGTATTCTTTCACCTTTATGAACACATTTGTCCGAACTACAAATGTGTGTTTGGAACCGTAGTAACGAAAAAATTTGGAAAACGTTGAAAGAATTTATTTATTTTTATCTAACCAGTTATTTTATGTTATAAGGTATTTCTCCCGCCTTCTTAGCACGCCTTCGTGGTGTAGTGGTCAGCACACTCGGCGCGTATTCGAGAGGTCCGTGTTTCGAGTTCCGGTGAGGACATCGCTCATTTCTTCATCTCTGCTGCTTCTAAATACCCTAATGTCTCTACAGTAGCGCCCGAACTAAAAAAGATGGTGGATGATGATTTTCCACGAATTTGGCGATTGGGTCTACTTATCCCCAGTCACCCTTTAAAAGGGGGAATATATAAGGTATTTCTCCCCCTTCTTAGCATGCCTTCGTGGTGTAATGGTCAGCACGTTCGGCGCATATTCGAAAGGTGCATGTTTCGGGTCCCTGAGAGGGTACTGCACATTTTTCTAATCTCCTGCTTAAAAAACCCCTTATGTCTTTATAAAGTTAAGCACCTTTACTGTCATTCTCTCTTTCCGTTTTTCTGTCAAAATACGAATGTTTAGTTCGCGCTTACTGAAATGAAGTAGAAAATGATAGTATTTAAAGGAAGGTTTGTAGAGGCATTAGGTTATTTTGAAGCGGGAGACATGAAAAATGAGCAGAGCCTTTGCCGGGACTTGAACCTGGACTTCTCGAATACGCGCCGAGTGTGCTACCGTTACACCACGAAGGCATGCAGAAAGAAAGGAGAAAATACCTTGTAGGTTTTAGATTGTTTAATCAGAGCGTGTTCCGGATGCTGAAGGCCCAGTCTAGTTGCAATATTTCGCTAACAGTCCGTCTTCAACTTTTTAATTTTTATCAGTTTGAGTTATGCGATAAATTTCGGTTGGTTTGTAAGCATAAGAAGTGCCTTCTGTTAAATTATTTCGAATTCTGAATAAAAGGCTCTTTTATGCCCTTCTCAAGTTCTGTTTCATCTTTGATATAGCGATCAGTCGCTTACACGTCTATTCAAGGATTTGCCACAAGTTACACTTTATAGCAGGTATAATCCTTATAACGTCCGCTGTATTTGTCATTATAAGGATCTTTTCTTCCATTTTCTAAATGTTTAAAGTTATCAAAATCCATTTTTCGACTAAATTTATGCTCAGAAAACAGACCCATTTGATAAAAATGTCGGTCCTCAAGTCTTCTTGAGAGAAAAATTCAGTAGGCAGTCTAATTAATCCATTTTATTAAGCCTCATTTAAAAAATTAATGAACTTAATTACTTGTTGTTGTACTTGTTGTTGAAATTTAAGCGTACTTCTCCATTTCATGCATTTCCAAGGGAATTGATGAAGTTTATTATTTGCTTCTAACATTCTATTCGATGTTGTTACGGGGCAGAGCATTGCATATTATTAATTAATTCAAGTGTAAAGGACAGAATCCCCAAAAACAAGCAAAGTTTTTTTGCCCTTAAACAATACTGATATAAGATTGCATATTTCCTAAAATTTCTAATGTTGTTTGAAAGCGCAATGCTGAATTTGCTCCCTCAGCTGATGCATTTTACAACAGTATCGTAAAAAACATAAGTACTCCTTTTTTCGGAATGCTACCGCAATATAAACTTTAAAAGACCCATCAAGTTTAGGGACTGCTTACATCCGAATTTTATGAGTCACAAACCATTACAGACAGTTTCTGATGTCTTTATCGATTTACCCCCTTTTTCACTTTGGATTTCGTTTCATCCGTTTAAATGACACCGGACATGGTCGGCATGGGGGAAGAATAAAAAAAGATACAACACTGCGGGTAACGTCTTGACACCTACTTATTTTTACCTTCACTAACTGCATCTTTAAAATCGATTTCGAAGAAACATGAAAGAAGTACGAAAGCTGGTGTTCGATTAATGATTTATTAAGAATTAAACTCAGTATTTATTGTTTTCATTAATTCTTCATTTACCTAATAGCTCAACCCATCAGGTACATAAACCATCAGATAGAGTACTTTGCGTGTACTCCTTTCAAGTATATAAACTGATTTAAAATTGTTACAAAGGAAAGGAATGAAGGCGACTTTTAATAATAATAATGTAAAGTTCTAGCTTTTACGTAACTCCAGTTTAGTTCCATAGATACCAAATACACTCATGTCCATAAATTAAGGATAATGCAAAATCAGGCCAAGGAAGAGTTAGAAGCAAAACAAATTTGACTTATTTGTAAACCTTATTTATTACACAAAAGGTAAAGAGCAATAAAAGATGCTATATGTTTGATATTATTAAAACAATTAGCGATTTTTTCGCCCTGGAGCAAATTACAAAAAAACCTGTTTACAAAAAACCAATATTGGATGGTTGGTATGATTGTTAATACATTGTATGTTTCCCAGACGATGCAATACAGTCCGTACAACGCCTAGGCATGCTGAGTATCAAATTATGGATCTGATCTTGGGTGATATTACACCACTCAAAAAGCAATGCTCTCCGAAGTTCAGGTAGACATGTAGGAGGATGTAGACGGGTTGCAAATCGTCGGCCAAGCACGTTCCACACGTGCTGTACTGGATTCAAGTCCGGTGAGAATGCTGGCTAGTCCATACGGGTGATATCCTCCGATTGAAGGCATTCGCTTACGATATTTGCACGGTGAGGACGGCCGTTGTCATCCATAAACACAAATTGTGCGCCCATGGCGCCCCGAAACAAACGTACATCTTGTCCCAGAATGACGTTCCCGATAGATTTGGCTTGTCATGGTTCCAATTTGAACATGCAGGTCAGTTCTGGAACCCAGAATAATTCCACCCCAAACGAGCACTCCTGCACCACCGTAACGGTGTCGTTCAATGATGTTTTCTTGGTGGTAACGGGTACCTGGAGCTCTCCATATGAAAGTCCGGCGGGAATCAGACTGGAAGCTAAACCTGGACCCGTCGAAAAACATTACACAAGCCCACTGCTGCTGTGTCCACAATGCATGCTCTCTACTCCAGGCTAACCGCAGGCGACAGTGAGTTGCAGTAAGTGGAACGCATCTGATAGGTCTACGAGCATATAGACCAATCTGCCCTAAGCGTCTGTACACGGTCTGCCTTGAAATTGTCCTACCAGTGGCTGAAGAGAACTGACGAGACAGGTCTGAGGCTGTGCTCCGACTGTTTTTTTGGCAGTAACTGCCAAATACCGGTCCTCATTCGGCGTTGTAACTCTGGGACGACCTATGCTGTAACGTCTACTCACATTATCATCATCTTGAAATTGTTTTCAAAGCCTGGAGATGACACTCTGGGCAATTCCAAGTTCGTCTGATACTTCCAGTTGGATACGCCCACATTCCAGACGGCCGCTAATTCTACCACGTAAAAAATCATCCAAATGCGTCCTCTGTGTCATAACTATTCGGTTATTGCACTGAAATACTTAGAAAGCGCCTGCAAACAATTTTACTTTTTTGCTTGTATATTCCTTATATATTACTCTCTTACATTCTCCTCATTGTGACGTACCATCGGTGTCATCTGGTTACTTTCTGAAATTTGCATATGATTCTTGAAGATGTGTGCAGTGATTTTACAGGTGATATATTTATTTTAGATTTCGATTTCCGCGTGACTCCGAATTATCCTTAATTTTGGACATGAGTGTATATAGCGAATCTTTTCATCACTTAGCAGTGTATCGCTCATGTCGCAGTTTCAGTTCTAGAATAAAAATAATACAATCTGCAGTCAGCATAGAATATTTATTTTTTAACATTTTAGATTTAAATATTTATTTCAAATATCAACCAAACAGAAATAAGTCGCTCTAGATCAGGGGTTTTCAACTCTATGCCCGCGTGCACCAGGCGTCCGCTGATCGTTTAACTTGTGCTCACCGCTGTGCGATCGTAATAAAAATGTTTTAGTTTTCAATAAAATTCTGTGTGAAAGTTTTTCTCATTTTTAATGGAACAGAAATTGCGTCCCACACAGATACCAGCACAAAGCGAAATGCGACCGATGTCTTTATATGTGCATGTATTATTCACGGTTACAGCCGAAAAGGTCGCGGCAAAAACATGGCGGACGGCAACGTCGCGGAGAAAACAACGCAAGGCGAAAACGTTGCGGTACAAAACATCGTGATTAAAAATAAAGCGGTTCAAAAACTTCGCAGTTTAAAAACATCCTCGTCGAAAATATCGTGGTAGAAAATAAAGTACCTACAAATCATTGCTTGACGATAACATCGCACGCATGCATTTTTTAAATCCCATACTGACATATTATGTAACTGACTTTTGTCCTTTTTCGACGTCCAAAAAATTGATTGCACGCTATACATGAAAATGTTGACGACACTGTGAGAATAAACGGAAACAAAACAAAATATGATTTTCATTAAAACAATGTCAGATTGACAATGTGAAAGAAAATAATTTGATAATTAACTAAGCAATTTTTTAGAGGTAACATCATGCAGTTATTTATCTTCCTTTTCATAAGCATTTTTAGACTGCATCCTTCATTAAAAAAAATTATCAGTTAAACTTTATAAAAAAAGTTAATTAATTAATGACCCTTGTAATTAACTATGTAAATTTAAAATTCAATTAAGTTCTATAAGTTGCATTAATTTTCTTTTCTTATTGAACTTTAAATGCTTAAGTTTCAATTTCAGAAAAAATTGATTAGTTCATTCAAAAATATGAAATATAGAATTAAAAGCATCTCTCTTTCCTTCTTGCGCTCCAAATCATTATGCGAGTAAACATTTATAACTTTTAAACCCTGAAAACGCATGTCTGCAATGTCATTGTCACGCGGTGATTTGTAGATACTTTATTTTTACAACAATATTTTCGACGATGATGATTTTAAATTGCGAAGTTTTTTAACTGCTTTATTTTCGACCACGATATTTTGTACCACGATGTTTTAGACCTGCGCTATTTTCTCTTAGCTGTCTTTTCTCCCACGATATTTTATACCACGACGTTTTCGTCTTGCGTTGTTTTCTGCGCGACGTTTTTGTCCGCGTTGTTTCTGCCGCCATGTTTTCGGCGAACCTTATCCAACTATAAATTCACCTTGAAAAAGTAAATGCTGCCCGCCGTCAAACAGATATTCTATAATGTGCTCTTAGGGGCAAAACGGTTGGGACGTCTGCTCTAGATTCAGTCTGCTGTAGATGACAAGGTCAATAGACAAACAGAATTACACTGTTCTTAACGCTCAAATTTAACGACGTCACTTGACTTATAGAAATAGTAGAAGCGAAGATATAAAAGGAGTAGGGAGTAGTCCTTTTGGGCAGTGTAGGAATTAGTGACGTCACAGGCTCAAAGATTTCTGGTCAGAAAGAACAAACTTTGCAGTATAGTGACTTTGGATTAATGGTTTGGTTTTCCTATTGGCAGAGTTACGGAAACTAAGATGAAAGCTAGAATGACGCTGAACCCGGAACTGGAAAATATAGTGCAAATATTATTAAACAGATGTTATGATTTCATGATATCAGCGTACAATAGTAGTCAAACGAATCGCTTCATTAAATAATCATTTTCACTAGCTCCACTTTCTGTACCACTTGACATTTAAGTGGAGCTTACAGCTTGCGGGTGCAGTGGCACCCGTTGCTTGTTAAACTATTTGTCTTCTCGCTGTTTGCATAAAGGCTGTAAACAGTCGCCAGAAATCTTCACAATAGAACACCTTCACTATTGTTAATTCCTTAATCTTCCTTTGGTGTCTGTTGCAGGTTCTTATATATGGGGTAATTTTGCATCATTTGTAAAGTTCTATTTTGAAAAGAGAAAAAACAATTTTAACAAAATAAAGACTTAAAAGAGATCTGAAAGCTTAAGGATTTTATACGGCTCCCAAAGGAGCATTTTCTTCATTTGCACACCCATACACGTTTCGAGAGCATTTGGGTTAATGTCCCTTTGGGCTAAAATTATTTAAAAACAGCTTTAGAATTTTCGATAGACAGTCTCGCGCGCTGGAGATAATTTTTTCTCGTGCAGTGTTGCTATTGTTCGTTTTGAAATCGTTCAATTTGTAAATCAAACGTTCGTTAAAGTTTTACAAAATATGAAATCTATCTATATATAATAAAAGGAAGATTCTGTCTGTCTGTGTGTGTCTTTCCTTCGTACTGCGCGTAAGCTAATAGATCTAGTGTACGAAATTTGGTACATAGGGAGTGCATCTATACAAGAGCTAGTGCACCTCGAAACGATTTTTTTCAAAATTCGAATGAGTTTTTTTTTTTTTTTTAAATTTTATGTTTTTGATGAAATCGCATCAAATCGATGGCACACAGCCATTGTTGCTGATATATCAGTGTTGTCATTGTTGATGATATCAGCACTGTTTCCACACGGAAAAATGAGGACGAAAATTCTGTGCAATTTTTAAATTTAATGTTTCTCTTGGATACTGGGCGTTTGTCGAGAAATATTTGGATACGACGTTTGTCGAGAGGGCGTTTGTTTTCCGGTGCATTTAAAAGCGAGACGAAGGCTGGGCGCATAGCGGCTAGTAGACAAAGGAGCATTTTCTTTATTCCAAATTCCAAATCCCAAATCCGGTCTTCCAGGTGCCCATATTAGGTGGAGGACTACGTTATTCAAAATTTGATGCCTCTAAGTACCGTTATTTTTTCACAATGCGGAAAACATACATAACATTCATGCAGATTCTTCATTACTTAATTTCTCTAAATATAATACAGGGCGATAATATTTGGTGACAACAATTTGAAAAGTGAAACGGACATCTATAGTGACCAGACGACGCAAAATGCCATTTCGAGACTAATAGCCCTTCTGGGATAACGCTCCTTTGGGCTAAAAGCAAAATTTAAAGAGAATTGGTAAATTATGTTTATATAATTCTAATAGGGTTTTCTTCCGAAAACAGTAGTGAGTTTTGTTATAGTCAAATGGTCCAGTTTGCCAGATGGAGGACATAAATATAGGCATCGGTAGAAAAGAGTACAGAATTTTATATGTATTTTCTTTCCTTTTGATTTTGTTATTGTTATTTTCTTTTCTGTGTGTAATTATATTCTAATAGTGTAATATGCAGTGCACATAATATGCAAATTATATATTACTTAACTGCTCAGAGGTAAAGCTTTAATTTGGTAGTAGTTAAAATTTTACATGATTTTTAATAGAACAATCATCGTATCTAGCTCCATATTCTTTTCCGTGTATTTACAAAGCATATTTTTATTGAATTTATATTTTATTTAATATTCTTTTTTTTTTCGAAAGAAACAAAGTATTTGGAATTTATCCCTCCACTTTACGATTATGGAGTATCTGCAAAATTAGATGCCGAAAGATTTTCGAGCAATAGTTTCGGAAATCTCTTTTTGTTTTATGTTTTAAGCAAACTGAAGATGCTATGAGTGAATTAGAAAATAATTTTAATTAAAATCATTTTGAAATGTGATTATAGCTGTGGCCAAATGGATGCTGTATTTTCATTAACATGTTTAAGAAAATATTCCTGATTTAAAAGATATTAATATTCAAACTTTCGTCGTATAATATTTGAGTAAAAATAATATTCTCGTGTTGATGCAATTTTGCACAGTTATTTTAGTTTAATGAGAACGGGCTCTTCAAAAGAAAGATCAATATAATTTGTCGTTTTTGTGTGTTTCAAAAACAAACTCTTTTAGAAACTTTTATTACATGTAATATATTAGGGGATTGCTTTATATTTTTTTGCTAAATTTTTAATTACCAGATATTCAAACTGTAGCAAAGTTTCCAAAATCTATCAGAATAATCCTCCAAAAGTTAAATAGTAATCTCGTAATTAGTATTTCTAGAAACATTTTTGGGAATTTTACAAGAAGTTTGAAAAACTTTGAATATATGTCTTCTTTCTTTAAATATTGACACTACTCGTGTAAATCCATTTATAAAAATCTCAAAATAAGTGACCTAATTTATAGAAAGTTTCACACTGTGGATGAGAAGTTTACGTAAATTCAAAGAGTTTTTGTATGGGTCTTGCAAAGGTCTGAAAAATAAAATATGGATGAGATTTTAATTAATGAAAAAAAGCAATCTTCACCTTCGCAACATTTTCGGAGATAATGTTTTTAAGAACAAATGTACCGAACTAAATGCTTTATTTCATATCTTCAATCCGTGTAATTTAAAGCGTTTTAAAAAGAATACAGGCGCAGCTACAAAAGAAACGTTGCTCTTCTGGAAGGGGGCCAAATAACTTTTTATTCTTTTGCCGATTGTACTATAAAAGCAGTTTCAAGGGAAAATATGTAGAGAACTCCTGTTATCCGAATCAATTGGGGCCGGACCAACATTCGGATAATCAAAAATTCGGATAGCTGGATTTTTCCGAAGAAAGAGTCTTTGTACACTTCTTTTCTTTTCTAATTAATTACTGTATGTATTGCATGTTGAAAATGAGAGAAAAACTATTTTTAATGAAATCTAGGTATTAATTAATTAAAATCAAAAGGCAACACTTTTACGTACATGTTACACAGCGTACTGTACAGTACTTACAAGTGCTGAAAGTCATTGCATGCTAAACATCTCTGTCAAAAGTAAGCTATTTGACTGTCTTCTTCCCTTTTCGAGTATTTAAGTCGCTCATCCGCTGGACAATGGGAAATTGCATGTGGTCACTCAGACTGGGGCTGACACTCCATCCACTTCAACGCAGTTTCAAGACCGGCAAACGCTTCACTAGCTGATGGTCCTGTATCTGCTTCAACTTCGACATTAAGGTCACCTTCTTCCTCAACACTTTCTTCTCTCTCACTTTCAATAAGTTTATCATCATTTAGAATTTGTAACCAAGGTCTGACGAATCACACACCATCTATTCTGCTGTATCCTCAGCACTAACTTCTGAACATACAAGAAAATTTTCAAAAGAATGCTTTTGATTCCTCATGTGACACGTCATTCTCATCTTCTCCTGTCTCTTCCCTTTCCTTTTCTTGAGCTACTTTTTTCCTTTTCTCTTTTTCCTTCTCTTCTTCAGTTTATAAGATATTTTTCCCACCTTCTGTGCATGCCTTCGTAGTGTAGTGGCCAGCACGCTCGATACGCAACCGAGAGGTCCGTGGTTCGAGTCCCGGCGAAGGCCTTGCTCATTTTTCCCGTCTCCTGCTTAGAAATGACCTAATGTCTCTACAAGTGGCGCCCGAACTAAAAGGTAGTGGATGATGATTCTGCACCACCAAGATTTGGCGACTGGGTCCCCTAATACCCAGTCGCCCTTTAAAAGGGGGAGTATATAAGTACTCCTTTAAGTATTTCTCCCATCTTCTTCGCATGCCTTCGTGGTGTAGTGGCCAGCACGCTGGGCGCGTATTCCAGAGGTCCGTGGTTCGAGTCCTGGCAAAGGCCTTGCTCATTTTTCACGTCTCCTGCTTCGAAATAACCTAATGTCTCTACAAGTGGCGCCCGAACTAAAAGGTGGTGGATGATGATTCTGCACCACCAGGATTTGGCGATTGGGTCCCCTAATCCCCAGTCGCCCTTTAAAAGGGGGAGTATATAAGGTATTTCTCCCACCTTCTTCGCATGCCTTCGTGGTGTAGTGGTCAGCACGTCGGGTGCGTATTTCAGAGGTCCGTGGCTCGAGTCCCAGCGAAGACGTTGCTCATTGTTCACGTGCCCTGCTTCGAAATAACCTAATGTCTTTACAAGTTGATTCTGAAAAATTCTGAAATTCTGATAATCAGCGATTCGTAAAATTGAAGTTCGGATAATTGGAGCTGTACTGTAGTAAAAATCGTGCTTTCCATCCAATCACTGCACAAGCAATGAAATATGTTTCCTAACCGCGCACGGTTTTACATTACTGTCTTTCACAAATTATAGCTGTTTGTTGCTAGGACCTCCATTTTGCAACTCAGTAACCATTTCTTTCCAATTTCCGAAAATATTATTAAGCAGTAATAATTTTCGAACAATGTGTGAATCACCCGCTACATGAGAGCACCTGCACTGCCCCTTACCGATCGCTTCCATCATCACGGATACCCAAGGTGTCCATATAATCAACGCTGTTGGTAATGTTGGGTGAAGCTCCGAAGTGAACACACCGTATAGCGCAAATATAATTAACTTATTTAGGAAACCTAGAGAAAAATCTCGATGTCTTAAATCTTATTAAGAAAATTAGATGACAGCATTAGCTTTTATGTGGTTTATTAAATAAAGAGTATCGACAGATTCTCGACAGCTCTGAAATTTCTTTGCGAAGCGCGGGAGGAATTTTTACTGTAAAATACGTTTGCTATTTATTCTGGTCGTAACCGTAATAGAATCAGGTAATGGAAGCCTTTTATATAATTATTATCGTACTAAGTGTATTGACAGTGACTCTGAAACAAGTGATTTGATGCCACAAATAATAAATTTGAAAGCAGAAGCTATTAATTCATGTTGATACTTGGAGGGGTTAATTCGGCAATTGTATCTACTGTGATTAACCGAGAAAAACTTTCTCGATAATCTTCCTAAAAAATTCTTAAACCAACAAAAATGTTAGAAAGTAATATTTTTCCATTAATTTATATATAAGAAAAGGTTAAGACGCAAAACTCAAATATGATAACTTTTCTTAAAATTCAATGATTTCTTTTTAAATTATAAGGTATTTCTCCCGTCTTCGTGGTGTAATGGCCAGCACATCCGGCGAGTAATCGAGAGGTTCGAGTCCCGGCGAGGGCACTGCTCATTTTTCACGTCTCTTAGCATCAGAAATCCTAATGTCTGTACAAAATTCTCAGCTTATGTATAAAGAAGCTTCTTGAATAAGAAACAGATCATTTTTACAGTTTTCTTAACTATTAAATAAGTTCTAAATTTCCTGCTTCATGTTTGAGATTTTTACTTACCATACTGCTCGTCAATTTTTATCTTTTCCCGTCGAGGTATTTTTTGAATAAAAGATTATAATATAATAAACACCAGTATTTTTCGCGACGTTCTGAAACGCGCAATTTGTGTGTGTGTGTGTGTGTGTGTGTGTAATATTCTTAATTTCTGAAATATAGAATTTCACACTTATTGGAATTAGATCTTAGTAAACTTAATATTCATAGTTTCAGTTACCCATCAGTGTGGTGTTTGGCATCCTTCTGTTAAGCAATATATTGTCAAAATTTCTTTCGTGAGGATGATGTTTAGGGAAAATTGTACAAACACCTCATATATAAATTCATGAGGAAATAATTTGCAATTTGCACTTCACAGTTTATATTATGATATTATTGTGCTTGTATTATTCAACAATTTGCAGTATATATTATGCTAAGCATAGAATCTTTACTTATAATTTGTCCCTATATTGCCAATAATTTTAGAACCTTCATTTGAACAGTACTTGATTTACCATACTTTACTACGTCAATATTACAGTTTAGCAATTTAGTTCTGAAATCCGTTTTTATACCTATAATATGTAGCGCAGATGGGCAAATTCCCCTGTAAAAGGTTTCATGTGCAATAATACCCCGACGTATGTGAACTTGAAGTTACACAGCTTCTTATTTATCTTCTTTTATTTTGTACATTTATGCATACAATTAATTTCCATCTGAAATTGTCAGTAGTTCTAAAAATATTGATTAAATATATATTAAAACTAGCTTTAAGGAAAAAATATGCATCATATCGTAATAATTTATTCTAAGTGTTTTCAATATCTCCACCCCCTTTTAAAAACAGTGGTTTTATATGTATGTTTGTATATATATATATATATATATAGACATATGACAGACAATGCAGTTGTTCTGCATTTATGTACACAGTGCAATCACTATTTTATTCTTCGACACAGAAAATGCTAAGAATGGCGTTTTATATCATTTTCCTCGTCGTTAAAATTATAAATTGGGTCCTCAAAAGTGTCTGCAAAACTTGATGAAGCCATCGACATTGAAATAACTCCATTTCATGCAATACATTTATTTTAATTGCTTTGTATTGATGTGTATGAAAACTACATTCTTTATTTTATAGTATTTCATTTTATCTATTAATTATTATTAGCCCAAATGAGCGTTAGTCTAGAAGGGCTATTAGTATCGTAACGGCATTTTGCGTCGGTTCACTATAAATGATGTATCATTTTTAAATTTGTGGCACCTAATATTATCGCCCTGTGTTATATTTAAAGAAATTAAATAAAAAAGAACGTGCGTGAATGTAGGTACGTTTCTCGCATTGTGAAAAAACAGCGGTATCTAAAGTCATCCAATTTTGAATAACGTAATCCTCAACCCGAACATGGGCACTTGGAGGCCTGAATTTCGAATTTGTTTTATTATCTAGGCCATATTTGTAAAACTTTAATGAATTTTTGATTAATAAACTCAATTTTAGAGCGAGCAATAGCAGCAGTGTAGGTAGAGAAACATTTTTATCTCCAGCGTGCGAGACTGTCTATCGGAAATTCTAAAGATATGCTGTTTTCAAATATTTTGTGATATTGCAGTTGAATTGAGTTTTATGTGGTTTAAGTGCGAATAACATGATTTTTTAATAAATAAAAGTGACGCACAAAACGCTAAAAAAACGCCCCTTTGGACGTAACATAAAAGCTAAAAGTTTTCAGATTTCTGTTTATTTTTATTATTATTATTATTATTATTATTATTATTATTATTTTATTTATTTTATTATACCTTTCTTCCAAGCAGGTATTTAACTAAAATAGGACTCTTACTCGTATTTAATTAAAATAGGACCAAGGACAAAGTCAGATCCCTAACATTAGGACTTAGCACTTTACAATTTTACTTTGCAATTAGGACTTAGCACTTTTCGCCGACTTCACCTATCGCGCAACTTTCGGGTATCACAGTATAACAATTACTGTGGACTGTCTTGCTTTCTAGCCATCGGCTGGTTGGTAGTTAATTGATCCAGCTCTTAATGAGTACTTGCAAAGTTTGCAGTCTTAAGAAGCGGTTGGGACATCTAGAAGCCAGAGAATATCTGGATAGAAACTAGGATAATGTGGGCTGAAGTCATGCTTATCAGTAAAATACACCGTTTATCTAGCGCTTACGTTGCTAAGTTGCTGCTAAAACCAGTAACAACTAGTACGTATGTTTCAAGATTTATTCTGACAATGGTCTGAATTGGTTCTGCATGACGGCACATCGAAGTTCTAGTATGCGCTTTCCGTGCTCTAGCAATGGAACTAATGGTGTTCAAAATGTTATCATATTTTGAATAAGTTGCTATTTTAAATTATATCTGAAAAAATCTTAGTAATGACTGGACTCATCATGCGTTAACTGAAACCATTTACTTCATTTGTTTCGAGATAAAATTTAATACAAAAGTGAGCAAATATTTAACAAGAAAGAGAAAATACATATACTTTCGAATAATTAAGCATAATAGCCAGCATTCCCTCCAAAGAGTGACGAAATGATAGCACTCCACAACATAAAATGTGCATAAATTATCCACTCGGCTTCAAATGTTAATGAAATGTAAATTTTATGAGTTACTAGTTTATGGTTTATTGGAGCGAAGGTAAAGTCATTCAGAGAGTTTAATGTCCCATTCCCCGATACTGCGCTTGGAGATCTACATGCAGAATTGAGTATGAATATGCTTGAACAACTCAATGACAGTGATAGACTCGTGATAGTTGCTCATTTCCGCTATCCTAACAGAGAGTCATAAGACGTATTCCTTATAATAATATCTGAGATATATAATACATAATATTTCTGCGAGTAATATTACTTATAAGCTACTGAAATCAGTTTTGCCGGCACCATATCTTACTTCACATAGAGGGTTTACAGCTTAGCCACCATATACTTCTATTGTTGTCTTGTATATAAAACCGAAACAATGTTGCCCATTTATTTAATTTCATGCGGGCGTGATTAATTATACTAAATTGTACTCCTTATTTGAGATTTGAAAACAAGATACTGAATGTGAATTAAGGAAGCATTCCAATTTAAACATTAGGAAAAATTCATACGGATGATATTATTGTCAGACAAATACGTTACATAGTTTCGCAGAATTTGACATAAGTTCTTCTTCCAGGAGTAAACTCATTATGCAAATTTCTCTGTTTCAATAGAAGCAAAAATATTATTCTCTGTTTCGTTTACACTTAGAAGAGAAAAATGTTCTGTAAGTAGTTTACAATAATCTTTCATCTTCAAAGAATAGAAGAGACTTATTAATGTCTACTTCCTTCAAACAGCTGAGATTTTTGTACGATGCTTTTTTTTTCGTATTCTGGCGTTATAAAATAGTCATACTTTTGCAGTTTAAAACATGTTGTTCGAAGTAATCCCTTTTTCAGTAAGTGAAAACGTTCTGCAGCATTACCTTAGAGAATATTATGGAACACTTATTCTGCGAAAAATAAGGGTCCTCTATTTTTTAAAATAAAAAAATTGCGAAGATTTTTGCTTTTGAATTCTTAAATACTCACAAAATGTTCTTCTTTTTTAGGCATAGAAATATTTCCGAGAGTCTCTGTTTCAACTACTTAGAGTATTTTTTTCTTTTTTGTAAGCAACATAGTCTAAATCACTCTTCATGTTCTATCCTCTGAAATGATAAAAACATTCAGAAAGTAAATTTTTACTCTTTCAGGATATATTTACAATCGCGATATATTTACAATCGCGATTTTGCTGCACAGAATCTTATGAAAGCCACCAACTGTCAAGTATCGCTATACACTAAAATATAACTTCCAGCGGAAAAGACTTCGAAATGTTTCTATTCTGTCTTAACCGTTATAGTGTTTGCTAAAATATACTGTTTAGAAGCACTTAAGCATAATGTTTCTTACGCATATTTGTTCTTAAGCGTTCTTAAAAGGATATAAAAAAATCTGATGCGTGCACCACATGAGTTCTTTGTACGGAATATAAAGTTATACGCATTTTGCATTTCATTTAAACTTATTGGATTGAATTAAATCTACTTCGTGGATAGCGTATAAACCACAATAGAATAAATGCACTCATTAAAATTCACTGTATTTGTTTACCATAGCGATACTCTGGAGCTAGGTTCACTTAACAGCGTTACATCTCATTTATTTTGTAACTCAGAATGCACAAAAGTTACGTATGTCATCTGAAGATTCAAATATTATAATAAATGTAAAACAATGTATAAAAGAAATTAAACAAGCAAAAAAAAAAGAAACAGTTTTTCACAGACGATTCAGTATTTCTCATTCAATTAATTCAGTTCTCACTTCGCGACAAGGCAAAAATACATAAAAATTCAAAATATCTATATTAAAAATTACGAAGTAAATCTTAAGCACTGATTTCCTCGAATAAATTCCAGAATGGATTAAACACGATTTAATTTGCAATAGTAAAAGAAAGCGTTATCTTTGTTGTTGCGAAGCTCAGTTTCTCTAGGTTGGCAACAAATCCACTATTCTGCTAAGTTTCAAATGTAAACAAATATGGCCGAAATAATTAAGCTTAGCCGCACCGAAACAACTTTTAAATTGTTCATAATTCTGCAATTATAACATGAAGGTTAACTAAAGGCATAAGCATCTTAACCGAAAGATAAGAACAACATAATTCAATCGTTTTTAAAACAAAAAATGCACAATTTACAAATATATAAGAATAAGATATCTGAGCTCATTGAGCCGAGTACAGAGAGGATATATATATATATATATATACATATATTTATATACTTTTGGTGCTGCTAATTGCAACCAAAATTGGAGGTGCACATCTAAATGTTATAGGAGTCCTATATACAAAATTTCAGCCTTCTGAGGCTATTCTTTTTTGAGTTATGTGAGATATATACGTACATACGTACGTACAGACGCTACGAAAAAATCTCTTCAGAATCCATTTTAAATCAGTTTTATAATTTTTTGGGGGGAAAAGATTTCTTTATTCTGCTCTTACGTTCAGATATCGCGCAAAAATATCGTTAAATTGCATTCGATAGAGGTCAAAATGGATATTTTCGTTGAAATATGATACTCGAAAGTTTTCGCGATTACAATACTTCCTTTTTACTTCGTAGAAGGAAGTAAAAATTAAATTATCATTCATGAAAAGAAAATTTTAGTTTTTCGTTGAATTTTAGTGACAATTATTTATTATTATTTAAATTATCAATCATAAATCTCGAATTTCTGAATCCTAAAAATTTAAAACAAATTCGTGTAAATTCTTTATTTTTAAATATTTTTTTATTTCTCAAAGTATACATAAAAGCAAAAATGGCGAAATATTAACAAATAACCGTATTAGACACGTTTACTCGGGTATTAAACATTTCATTTGATTTTCTTCTGTAAAGCAAACTGAGCAACAAAACTTGCCAAATCGAAGTTCAAGTACCTAAGAATAAATCTATTCGAAAACATTCACCTTCTAATTAAAAAAGAGTTTTGAGTTTTTAATTAAACATCTAAATTATCTGACTAAAAACTGACTCCAGCTTAATATTCCTAATTTTCAATTCAGTGCTAGGGCATGAAGATTAAACGTTTTGCCATTTCATCGAGCGCTATGAACTCCACATCCACTTCATTTCGTTTATTTCGAACAAAATAAACGCCTCTCTTTTTAGTGCAACATTTCATCGAGAAAAAGATAGCCTAATTTGCATGTCTCTCGCACTGCAAGGCCTATTCATCAACATTAGTTTAAAATATTTCTTAGCAGCTTGATTCATTTATCGTAGTATCAGATATAGAAACGCTTACATGACAAGTAATTACCTATGAAATTATTTCCGTGTGCTCCTTTTTAAGAATACTTCAGAAAATTTATTCGATTTTTTGGAAAAGATATGAAATTCTATCATGACATATATTTGCTATATTAATTATCATGTCAGCAAAACCTTCCCAAGCAATAAAAGCGTAAAAATGTAGCAGGAATTATAAAGAAGAATTGCAGAATAGCAACGGGAAAATAATGTGTTTTCTTAAGTACTTTGAAAGAATTTTTGGATTTTATTGTCAGTTTCTTAAGTACCGTAGTAACATGAGAGCTGATGATATTCAGCTATTTTCCAGATACATATTTCAAAAATATATGTACAGTACGCAAAAAAAGAGGGGTACAGTTCTATATCTTCCTTCTACTGGACCGATTGACGAAATTCAAGTTGCGTTTTTCATGTCTCGAAAACGCGACGTAGGATATGTATTAGATTTATATATAACATTGTTCTAATATTGGTATTTTGATACAAAATAGGACTTTTTCTGAACTCACATACTAATTCTTTTCAATATTTCGATTCTACGACTCAAATTATGCTAAACTGCAAAGTTTTGTAAAAATCGCACAAGTAGCTTTTAAAAAATTATATCTCAAAATTTTAGCTCCTCAATGTTAATAGAATTTGGTATATATTTATTAATATCTCTTTTTTGGTATTAAACTTACTTAATTCCTTCTTCCAGAACTCGAAATTTAGGCTTAATCCAAATATAATTCGCACATTTTTATGACTTATTTTTTAAATTCGTATTTTTAAATAATTTTTATAAATTTTTCATAAACATTTTTGTATTATAAACTATAAAATTTTAACATCATCTTGAAGTAGACGTATTTCTAAGCATACCTACAAAAAATTATAGTTTTTTTATTCAAAATTTCCTAAGATGTAGGTGAATTTACATACTGGCGCGTTTTGAAATTTGGCATATTTGTTATAAGCGATAATAACGTCAAATGTAGTTTACGCACTTCGTTAAAATTATTTGAAAATATGAACAATGACTTTTTTTCCGGTCGTGTATAATGCAAAAAAGGGAAAAGAAAATATGTTGCTATAAATTAAGAAGTTCGCCATGTGAATTATTCTCTTGGCGCAAACTGAAGAAAATGCACCAAGATAAATTTTTGAATTTCTTCATAAGTTTTGTATTAAATTTTACATAATTTAATATTTAGACATAATTTGAATCGTAGAATCGAAATATGGAAAACAATTGGCATGTCATTTCAGAAAAAGTCCGATTTTGTTTCAAAATACTTATATTAGAACAAACTTATATTAGTATATAAATCTAATATATATCCTAAGTCGCGCTTTGGAGACATGAAAAACGCAAGTTGAATTTCGTCACTCGGCCTAGTATAACGGGAGATATAGAACTGTCCTTCAGTGTACATATTTGTTAAAAATTGTTTTGTCTATTCATATACACCTGCATTTCTCTTAGCCTTTACGCGCTGAGGATGATTACTAGTATATATTATATTCATCTTACTATATATTATATTCATCTTACTATATATTATATTCATCCCACATTAGATTTTTACTACACTAGATAAAAATCAGTAGCAAACATCAGAATTTTTCACATTAGTTATACAAAGCGATCGTAAAACTTAGCCACCACAAACCGTTGCTACATATACTTCTAATTACGAAGTTTCTAATAGGATGCAAATTTTTATGAAAAAGCCTTAAATTAAATTATTTGAGTATGGTAAAGCTCCCTGTAGCTACTGAGAAACATTTAAGAGAAGTGTTATAAATTGAACAGAAAATTTCCTCGCCCTGAAATTGGTAAATGAAAAGATATGTGTTTGCAACAAGACACACGATGATGTACGCAGATCTTAGTGGAACTAAACAGCGCATCATCGAAGAATTTAAAACTAGACAGAACATCATAATTCGTACGATTTTAAACTTTAGAAGACAAACAGTGCTGTGTGGTGTGTCAACGGGCTAATTTCAGCCACTGTTTATGACCGCATACCAGTATCTGTAGGTGCATCACTAGCTGTTGTACTTGCATTGCTTTTATTGTTGCGTTTGTATTAATCTCCAACCACTGTACACTGTATTCTGTGTCATAAAAATTAAATTTTGAAACATCTCTTTTTTTAATTTAAAAACGTAGCTATATTTCGTAAAACATAGCTACATTTATGTTCAGCCCTGTAATTATATTTTTGATCCGCAAAAGACTTTAAAATCTCTAAATCTATAAGGGCTGACTGGGAAGTTCTGATTATAACTTAAACAATGCATATTTGTAGAATCTGGTTTAAATATAACGTTCTAGAAGCATTTGTATTAAAATCTCAGATATGAAATATTAAATGTAATTGAAATCAGAAAACTACTTAATTTAGCAAGTCTCTTAACTTTTGTGTTCAAACGACGGTCATAAAAGGACACACTACCTACCATCTAGTGTACAAAGGAAGCAAATATAAACTTTTCCTAGTGACAGGAAAAATATTATCTTCTCTTGCTACTTACCATACTCCAACTGGAAGCTTACAGTTCACCGAATCAATCTCAGATACTTTCTGCTTGCCTTACTTAACTGAGACTGAGAATGTAAACCCGGGTTTATATTCCTTTATTACGCGCAGTTCTTGTTTGCATCTAAATGCAAATGTTTCGCATTTGCGTTTTGAGAGCCCCAATATTGATGTAACTACATAAAGGGATTTTTCGAATTCAGTGGAGTATCTTTCGGAATTGCGGACATTCGAACGAATATTTTGCAATGTAGCAAAGAGGAAGGCCATAAGAGTTTGTTTTTCCGTAATTAATTGGAAGAAACATTGCTTTGGGTCTATACTCCACAGTTTGACATGGACTACCAATAGATTTGCTTCATGCCAGATTTAGAGCACAAACGTGTTTACAATATCTATCTTTGGAGGATTTATTCTATAAGAATAGCAGCGTTTTGTTTATTTTTTATATGTTTAAGTACACTGGATGGCCGGTTAATGTGGTTAGAAAAGTAGTGTCACTATAAATCTCTCTTCAATAATGCTACTTTTTTTATTGCCCGAATATAAGACTTTTTTTCATCCCTATACCTTCTGGAAGCTATACCTGTTTTACATGCGTTGCCTAATTACTAAAAACTATATTAATATAATTAATTACTTAAAGTCTGTGTTAGCAGAAAAGGTACGCTGCGCAAAAGAAAGAGGGGGACAGTTCTATATCTCCCATTTTATCGGGCCAATTGACGAAATTCAAGTTACGTTTTCATGTCTCGAAAGCGCGACTTAGGATATGTATTAGATTTATATATAGCATTATTCTAATTTAAGTATTTTGACACAAAATCGGACTTTGTTCTGAAGTAATATGCCAATTGTTTTTCCATATTTCGATTCTACGACTCAAACTATGCCAAACTGCCGAGTTTTGTAAAACTCGCAACAGCAGTTTTTAACAAATTAGCTCTCAAAATTTTAACTCCTCAATGTTAATTGAATTTGATGTATATTTATTAATATCTCTTTTTTTATTAAACTTATTTAATTCTTCCTTTCCTATTTCGAAATTTAGATTCATTCCAAAACAAATTCGCCCTTTTTTATGATTTATTTTTTTAATTTGTATTTTTAAATAATTTTTATAAATTTTTCGAAAAACATTTGGAATTATAGCCTATAAATTTTTTTTCCATTGTCTTAAAGTAGATGTATTTCTAAACATACCTGCAAAAAATTACAGTTTTTTTTATTTAAAATTTCCTAAGATATACTTCAATTTACAATTCGGCTTCTTTTTGAAATTTGACGTATTTATTATAAACGAAAATGTGGTTTACGCACTTTGTTAAAGTTACTTGAAAGTATTAATGGTGACTTTTTTTTCGCTCGTGGACAATGAAGAAAAGGAGAGGAAAATGGGTTGCTATATATTAAGAAGTTCGCCAACTGAATTATTCTTGGCTCAAACTGAAAAAAATGCCCCAAGATAAATTTTTAAATTTATCCGTAAATTTCTCACCAAATATTACAAAATTTAATATCTAAGCATAATTTGAGTCGTAGAATCGAAATATAGAAAAACCTTGGTATGTTATTTCAAGAAAAGTCTGATTTTGTGTCAAAATACCTATGTGAGAGCAATTGCTATATATAAATCTAATATATATCCTAAGCTGCGCTTTCGAGACATGGAAAACTCATTTTGAATTTCGTCAATCGGCCTCGTAGCATGGGAGATATAGAGTTTTAGATATAGAGATATAGCGCAGCTCAGTTTACATATCTACTTAATTTTACTAAAAATTGCAGCGTTTGTCCCATTTAATTGTTTTTCACGTAGAACGTTTCAATTTATGAAGCTCATATGCGTGAGCTGCTCCTATATACAAGGCCTTGTCTTTATGTTGTAAAATACAATCATACTTTTGGGTTTATCGTGCATGTGAGGTGGTCCTATATCCAGAACCGTATATGGTAATTTATGGAATCTTTACAGCAAATGCCATAGTGAGAAGGGAGACAATTTCTCATGCAGAAATGTTATTCAAAATACAAAAAGAACAGCATGAAGAAACAAATTTGTTAATGCCTTAGTTTTGAGGCAACTAAGATATACAACGGGGAAAAGCAAGGGCTAGATATGGATTTATTGTTATTATGGCAAGGCATATTAGGACTACCAACCTAAGAGGAGAAATTGCTTCGTGAAAAAATTTCTAAGGAAAACTGGGTTGAATTCGCATTACGCATTGTAAATACCACGAATAAGCTTATCCAGGATTTGAGCGCAGTCGAATTACCAGTGCTTTGCGGTCTTAACCGCACATTCATGAATCGATCTTGAGAAATCATTACCAAATATGTAGAGTCACAGGTTATACCAAAGCTAGAACGTGAAAAATATACATTGCCTTCCCCGAGATTCAAATGCCGGACCTCTCGAATACGCGTGGAGCAGTCTTCCAGTTACACCACGAATGCATACGAAAGGGGGCGGAGAAAACACCTTATAAAATATTATAAATAAATTTTAAAGAAATTCAAACTTATAAAATACTCAGTTATCTTTTTTTTACCTTTTATAACTTCTGTTTCTCTTTCGCCCACCAGCGGCCGAATGTAAAATCCCTGAACACTGGTAGTTCTGTTCGGGGTTCGAATTCCGACGAATGGGCTGGATGCATAGGCGTTTTCGTAGTTTCTCCCACGTTTATAAACGTGTGTATCAGCCAGTTTCCCTGGTCATCCACGAGGGCATCACTCTTCTTCGGCAGGTAGCTTGTGATATCTTGAGTGAACCTTCTCATATGATATCTTGAGTGCGTTGTCATAATCAAATAAACCAAATCAAACGAACTATTTTTCTTTAAAACTTCACAGTTTTGCTTACCTCAATAACATGCTTCGTCAAACATGTGATTGCTATCTTGCCCTTTCCCCATCCTACAGCGATCGTGATAGAAGAAAATTTCAGCCTATGACTAAGGAAAAGCGACGTTCAAGCTAAAAATGCATTCCAACGCGGTCCCATGCTTACCATCACGAGATCATAAGATTTTACAAATAACTAAATTTATGAGTAATTATTAGTAAAGCATTTCTATTTATATCTCTTATTTATTGAGCAATGCTTTTAATTTATTTTCCCTAAGTAAAAGCCTCGGTTACTAATAGAACACTCATTATATTTTTATAAGTTAGTTACAAACTGCTTGAAGTTTACGAGCGAAAACGAATCTTAAAATTCGCATATGCTTTCCATAAAAGCAATATAACATACCGCTGAATTTTGCTTTAGTTTAAATCAATAATAAAGTTAAATTATGAAGTTTATCGTCCGCGTTTATTTTGTGCATTTTCATAACTACAAATATTCGCACGGACTTCTATGATTAAAGTTTGGGAAAGATAATAAATGATCAAAAATCCTTTGAAAGGTCTATGTTCTGGAAATTCTGATATTCCTGTTTCCATAAGATTTTACGTACACATTCTTATAGTCGTAGATTTATCCCAGAAATGTAAATATGGATTTCTCATCTTTTCCTCGTCGGTGTAATATTGTAGTCTAGAAAGGAATATTTTCTAAAAGATATTTCCTTATCCAAAATCTACAAAGATTAGGAAAGTTACATCAGGCCATATTTAGCGTTCATCTGCCTCCATGGTAAACTAAAGGGATTTTGGTAAAGAATTCTCAAGGAAATGCGTTAAATACTTCCGTTATGTCAAAAGTATTCGTTTGAACAGAAAGCGTTCAACAATGAATTAACATAAATTATCAAATAACCGCATTTTACATTTGCTAGAACAATCATTTAATTTAGAAGAATATGCGTCATTACTGTTAAGGAAGAATACATTGCGCATCGTAGTGTAAGGCTAGGGAGACAGATGGACGGTTATGCACTATTTTAATAATAAAGATAATAATAAAACTTTAAAAAGTTATGCATTTCAACGAATGAATTACGTAATGACTATAAAGCACTGAATAATACTTTAGACGATATTATGCATGTAGGTGAAAGACAATGCCTACTTGTATGGGTTCCCGGGGCTCTTCAGGTGTTGCTTTTGACTGCCTGATTGCCATGTTGAACCATGGCCGTCAACAACAACGCCACAGTTTGACTCGATAAATGATGTGTAGTGCGACTTGCTGTAACTTGTCCCTCTGGGTACCGGTGCTGGCGTTTCATATATTCTATTGCAATGCATCAAGAGTTCGTGGATCATTCTGATAACCTTGCCCTACAAATAAGTCATCACTCTATAGATTTGGATATATCAGGCGACCTTGGAGGCCACAGATTCTTCAAGGTAAACCAGTCAGTTGTGAAAATTGAGTCCCCTACTTCCAAGAAGATATATGTTAGTATCCTGTCCTTTGGGTAATATGCAAATTATCGTTCGTCTGGGGTAAGTTGTTCTACGAAAGGCTAGAAGATGTTAGCAAGTAACGCTCTGAGTTCACTATGTCCGTGAAGAAAATGGATCTAATGACTATTAATTCTAGTTTTTGCCTAATAAAACGGTAGCACGAATATCTGTCGTGAGTTTTTGAGAGACCAATATTGCATATTTTGCGGGTTAGCTGCTAAGGTAGAACCATGCCTCGTCCATCATGAACTAGAGATTTGGATTGAGTAAACAACAAGCGGTAAACAGCAGGTTTCTTATCAAGAAACAGATCCAGTTCCCTCAAGGTAGGTGAATCATTCCCGAATTCTACTCGGAATTTTTCTTGTGCTGTTTTGATCGATCTATCTTGTGCATAATAAGCTCCAGATCGTGTTACTCCTTTCCTGAAGTTTTCTTCTTTGGCCATTTAAGGTCAATGTGTGTCATAGCTCGCTGGGGTTCAATCTTATAAGAAATGTCCATGTCGCTGTGTCATTCGAAATGTTATCTCCTGTTGCTACTTTCAATGCATTAAAGCTTTTCGGTTCCTCCTTTTCCATATCCGATTTGATTTACCTTAGGCCACCTTGTATTAAGTAAATACACTCAGTAGCATGTTTTATATACTGAGTTGTATGTTTATGTACTGAGTTGGTATGTTTTATATGCATGCAGTGAATCTATAAAGTTTTAAAACTAAATTCTTAAAGAAAATTTGACTAAACAATCTTAATCTTTTGCATATATTTTTTCTGATGCTGCGTATAAGATAGTTTCTCTTTCTTTTCCACATGCCTTCGTAGTGTAACTGAAAACATGCTTGACACTATTCGGGAAATATGAAGTTCGGCAGTTGCGGATTTCTTCAGTTTTCTGACAAAAACAAATTCTGGAAGACTCCACATATGACTCATTTATACAGCTTCTGAACTATTTCGTAGATGTCTCTTCTTGAACACTTTCTCATTTCCTTAACTCCTTATTATGGTGTTTGGTATTTTTGAAAAATTCATGAAATATGATCTGTTGATTTATATTTCAATTCAGAAAAAAAATAGTTCCTACATGTCTAATGCGATGTGGGAGATAGGTAGTTGAGAACAACTGCACTTTAATTTACCTTAAGCTGTTTAACAACTGACAATCCTAACAAAAGAAGTTTTCCACTGTACAAATACTGAATGAACTCATCAGCGACCGAGTGGATACGAACGCTGTGCAATGATAGTTCGAGCAGATTTAAATCATGGCAAGCACAATCTTCTTTGTGGTTTTCCCACGTGTTCCCAAACGAGTCAGTTTCACTTAAGAGTGTTCTCTACGAAAGCTTCATTCCATTATGACTTGCACAATGGAATGTGATTACTACTTATAGTCTCTTCTATTTAAAGTACCACTGAGAAGAAACACGAGTTTCAGACTTCTAAATCCAGGTGGTTACGGTTTATTAAGTCCCATGTTCTAGCTCGAGCGTCATTACAACAAAATATTAGGTTTGAGGAGCTAGAAAACGTATGAGATTAACTGTATTCTTAAGGCCCTCTCGGTGCTAACGATTTATGTTACGATGGCATTCACAGGAGAAAGCAATAATGCTTTAGGATGTTTTAATTCTGTAACTGAATCCATGACAGTCGTTATCAGACGCTCCAAATCAAGCAAACGAATTTCTTTAAATCCGTTTTCCATTAAGGAATGGAATTTTAATTAAAGAAACTTATGATTAAGCAACCACTGCCACTAGTTAGTTACTTTACTAGTTTCGTAACTCCTGGCAATGGTTGAAAAATTCATGCGTTAAAATTAATAGACATATTGTGTAAATCTAACGCGTCGTTATAGACCTAAGAAAGGCACGAATAGAGAATAAATTTCGTTGATTATAAATCGTAAACATTCAATCAATTTCATTGCAAATTCCCAGTGGATATTCTTTTGCTGAGTTATCTTGTTTACGTTCTTTCCATATATTTGAAGAATGTCAAAAATTACATAACATGAGTCATCTATTTCTATCTCCTGCTTGCACACAAAATTTGCATGCCAGTATTCAAAACGTTAATGCGCAAAAGCAGGAAAGTAAACAAAAAGTAGATATTCTTTCTTAACAAGTAGACCCTTCGATTTGCAACTCGAACACACTCGTTTCATAGAGGTATCTGCGTCTGATAAAGCGAGATTGTCCGTATACTTGAAATACAGCCTCCGTTTAGATCGTAGAAAACTCAACTCCCGGCAGCTCTATTTTAACGAGATATTTTTGAAGCGTCGAAACACCATAAAGAATATGTAAATATACAAGAGAAGACCGCCATTACAGCGGTAGTTCTTCTCTCCCTGAAGGTAATGCTGTTATTGGCCACGAGTTTTTAAAGTCTGAGGTAGCACATTTTCCTAACAACATAAATCATTTCCGTGAAAAGTCTAATAAAGTCGTCATATATGAGGCACTCAACAGAAAAGTGACTTAAAAATCAAAAATTTTAATATAAAGTCACATTCGTGTTGTTTACTGGGTTATACTTCAACTTCTGATGCTCGAGTATTGGTAAATGCTTTTCAGCCAAGAAGCCATAAATGTCGAGGAGTCAAAAAAGATAGCAAAATAAAACTTACTGAATATAAATCACCATATTAACCTATATTTGAGATGATTCGTTTTTCCCTACTTTACGTGCGCTTCTGGAAACCACTACCCGTTTTATATGTGCAGAGTAATATTTAAGATAACTCATTTTACATTTATTGAAGATAATACATTTTACACTAAAACGTGTTTATTATGAAATGTAATATTTAGACCATTTTAGAGCTTTTTTTTTTCTTGTTGTTAAAAAAAGGGAATCGAAATGATCTAATCACTATATTTTGTGATAAAAAGACCTAAATTATTATTATTATCATAAATTATTACATAATTAATTATTGAATACTATTTCTAATCTTTTCTGTACCTCAAAACCTTGCTTTCCTTTAATATATAAAATCTTGCTCTGGTAAAATGAATTACTTAGATATGATTACGGAAGGGCCGTGAACTGACGAATGAAAAGAACGGAGAAAGTTTGGAAGCAGCTCTTGGCAATTAAAGTTCCTATACAAAACATCAAACTATATCTTCCACGTGCCTTTGCACATAGCGGATTCTCAGAGTTTTGTCATTCGGCAAAGAAAAAGGTCATTAATTTATCTTTCACATTCACTCAGCATGTTGTTGATTACCAAACAGAGGGGTTTAAAAGCAATGTGTTGCCATTAGCGCAACAAAAATATTTGATATATCTTCTACCTGTCTTTGTGAATAGTTAATGCTCAGAATGATGCTATTTAATCAAGCATAAAATTTTTAATTTATCTTTCAAATGCAATCTATCTGTTATTGATTAATAAACTAAGAGATCAAAAGTGATAAATGCATTTCTTAACAATATAAATATTCTTTAACTTGCTTCTGAATTAAAATAATTAATTTATAATCCATGCCAAAGATGATTTTAGAATATTTATAGCTTTATTACAATTAACAAGAGATGCTTCTAAAGACATAAATAACTAATATAAAATCTTCCAACTTAAAAAATTTACAATTCTTTAATTTAATTTTTTTATTTGGATTTTTTAATGGCAGTTAGCAAGTTATTTAAGTACCTTCTCCAAAATGTTAGATTGCAATCTAAAATCCTTAAAAAACTTTTCATAGCTTTAAAACTGCCGGATTATGTTTTGTATGTGAAGCCATTTCATGTCTGTGCGTTAACAGCTTGACTGTACGCTCGTCGCTGGTTGTCCTCAAGGCTGGAAGATCCTATCTATAGTTTGCAACGATTATTTTTGTACTAGAGTTTACGATAATTATAACTTAGAAATGTTAAAATGTGCTGCTATCCTATTCAAAATGTTTTAAAGAAGAGGAGCACTGTTAAGTACTTTTTACATTTGGGAGACCCATGAATTCAGTTTTAAGAGATGAATCGCAAAAATAGATTTTCAGATTATGGTGATGATCATGTGATTTCATAAAAGTATCTGGAAAACGTTTTAGCATGTCATTTACGAATAAAGGTTCAATTAGTTAGTTGGCCCGCCAGCGGCCGAGCGGTAAAGTCGCTGAACACTGCTAGTTCGATCCGGAGTTTGAGTTCCGGCGAAATGGATGTTTTCGTCCTTTTCTTTATCTTGTGTACGAGTGAGTTTTCCTTAGAGAGTCGTCCACGAAGGCATCCATTCCCATAGACGTGCTCGTGCGCTTTGCCATAATCAAATAAACCATAAACCAATTAGTTCATTGCTCCTTAGCTTTCTAAAAAAGTAGCGAAGATTTGGAAATGAAGTTATCACCGTTATATGACTTAACATTATTTTCAACTGATGTTAAAATGCCGATTTTGAGACCCATATAAAAATATACGAAATTTCAGATTACGGTATTCTAAACAATGGGAAACCGAAACCTATGCTTTTGTAAAACGTTTGTTCCGTGCAAAATTGTTATAAAACCAATTTCGGTTTTTTCTTCTCATGTTTCGCACGGCAAAAAGTCCAAGTTCTCATCAATCTTCGAATTTTAAAATGGAAATTAAAAAATTAAACTGCAAATTTCTTTTCCCGCGATTTTATTGTTTGTTTATTTATTTATTTCAAAAACTTATACCTAATAAACTAGTAACCTTACCATTTTTCAGATCACCAAGAAATGTTACCTTAAAGCTGCGTTTAATCGTATTACCCACCACTTATGGTATTAAATCATTCACACGGCCTGGCAAATTGCCAATTTATCTCGCTTTCAGATGATTTATTTTCCAAGTTCGTGCATTACTCATTAGTTAAGGAATCAAGTCATTCATTTAAGTATAATATGTATCCTTACTGAAATTCTCATTGTTTTTTGTCAGTTATGTTAACACACCAATAGTTTTCTTAATAGCATATTCCTCCCTTTATGTATCTGTACAGAATTTTATACGTTTTATAAAAATGAGTCATTTTTCTTTGCTGTGCGTTTTAGAGATTCTGCTATAAATTAATTTGCGTTATTTCTGTTTAATGAAAAAACTAAATTCAGATATATGATATTAACATAAAATGAATAATACTTTTCTTGTTCTTACAGGTTTTGCATGGTATTTTTCTGTTTGGTGCTAAGCGTATTTTCTACTATAGCAGAATTTGAAGAACTCGCTAGTTCTATTTTGCTTAGAATGGTAAGTTGTTTTTAGAATATTTTAACTCTTAGTTGCTTTTCAAATTTTTTAATATTGTTAATTATTTTATATGTTTTATCTATTTAAAGTGTGTTTTAGTTATTTTAGCTTTTTATATGTCAATGTGGTATACACTTTTGAAACAAAAAAGAATTCTAATTTATCAAAACAGCTTCTACTGTTTTTATTTTTTATTGTATTAGTTATAACACTTTTAAAACTAAATGAATATATTTTTATTTTATTTATCAATGCTGTATCACTCTTAAGTTAAAAAAATCATGCTGTTAATGTCTAATTTATATGTTTGAAGTTTGGCAGTAAATAAAGACATATTTATTTTATTTTAAAAGAATTTTTTTAATTTCCTTAAACGTCCCTATAATCTCGTTATTCTTCCATAGTTTTATTTCCTTAAGAAGTAGAAATCATCAGACGAGTCGTAAATATAATTTCCATCACAATTAAAAATATTTTATAGGACTAACTACAACTTGCACTGATAAAATTGAACGTTTAATTACTATTATTTTCAAACAAAAGATCTTACTGTCCTTGGACAATGATGAGATCTCCCTTCCGTAGAATAACCTTCTCTTGGATTAAATGAAAACAGTTCTTACTGGGAAGAAATAGTAATATGGATAATCTTGCTGGCCATTTTCTTTCCAAACATTATTTTTAAATAATTCTAACATCAAGAGGCAACGGGAAGAGACCAATAAAATGGTTAAAAATACTTACTGTAAATTTAAACGTTAAAAATTTAAAATACTGGCAAAACTTACACTCTGGCAAAAGTCACGGAAAATAAAGATAGTAAGTTTAAAGTCAATAGTCTTCGCCTAAACATAGCGATTGTGGAACTTTGAAACTAAATTAGGTTGGTAGTCAAAGGAAAGAACCAGAATTGTGTTACAGAAGCTGTACATGAAAAGAGAATTATTTGCATATTAACAAATCTCTAATTTTATTTATCTTCCTGCATTATTATGCTTTCGGTTTAAAATAATGCAATCATTTATTAATATAAAGTCGGAGATTGTATTTGCTAGTTAATGCCTTCTTTTTCAGAGATAGGTTAATGTAATATTTTGGAATTTTATTTTCTGTTAATGAGTTAATGGAAAGTGTAATTACAAGTGTTCTTCTTGCAGGTAGTAAACTTTTGTACGCATTTTTTAAAAATTTTATGTAGATGTTTGTTAATAGTGTTATTTGTAACTTTTTTCAAAATATTAGATTCCCAGTGAGTTAATTTAGCGGTACTAAAATAAAACGTTCTTCTTTTGTCGTAAAGTTTAATATTTCTGAAATCAAAAGTATATAAAACTAAATAGGCGTTAAAATTAAGATAAAGGTAATCATGCATATTCCTTCAAGCATTAACTTGTTTACTTTGGGAAAATGTAATAAATTTCTACCTTTATAGCTGGTGTTTTAAAAATATCAAGAACACAAGTCCGAATAATATAAAAAATGCAATTATGAGTTCTTTAAAAGGAAGATAATACGTTGATGACTCTTATATATAAATTTGTTAGTTAATCAAATGGGTAGCATTTTCTTTCATTCAAGAGAAACAGCTTTCGTGCAAATAATTTCTAATCAGATTGCCTTTGTGTAAATTACCATAATCTGAGTAATAACACAATTCTTGTCACTTTATAAATTTTACGTCGCGTAATATTTTGTTACCATTATGATACCTTACCCATTAACCTCTTTATGTATTCCTTGGGTGTATCTGTACCAACATTTTGAAAAGTCATTGATTTAGGTGACAAACGTAAATGTAAATCCATTAATTGACTCTTGAACTGGGCAAACGCAAACAGAGGTGGCCCAGTAGCTCCAGGTTTCCAACACAGTGGTATATCTGTTCTGAAAACAATTACAAGAATCTTGTAATATTGTTAAAAGGTCATGCCACGATGCCCGAAGGACCTTTGTTAGGTCATACCTAACAAAGACCGTCATCTGGATTGAAATGTATTACCATATTCGCATGACAATCAACACATCATTATGATAACCTAGTTTCTTCTGGAGTAAACGTATCAGAGCAGACTGTGTGTAGATGCTTAATAATAAAAAGGATTTACGACAGACGATCAACTTCTCATTTTCATCTTATTCCTTACTCATCCATTTTAACGAGCTGGATATCATTCTTGGATCCAACAACTATGAATTCCTGTTTTGTTGTTTGATGTGTACAGATAAAGGGCGCGAATTGATCCTTGAAGTGTTTTTATCTGAAAAAACTTCATAATGATATTCCTTAAACGTAAAAATAAACACCCATTATGGCAAAGCAAACATCTTAATATATGGTAATATCACACTGGATAACTAACACTTCTGCACAGTTTCAGCTCATGGGTTATGATCGAACAGCTATCTAAGGATGAGGTCTTTATATTCTGACTAAGGTTTACTCTACCACTGTTAGACCTTGGTTAATATTTTTGGTCGACAGAATTATAGCAACGTACAGACAGAGCTGGTGCAGCAGATTTTCGAAGAGAAAAAAATTTGGGAAATAAATAGTAAATTGTTTACCGCAACTTTGTGCTTCAAAATAAAAAAAAATTCTCTATGGAGGCAATCTGTAAGGAGGCCTTGAAGCTGATTATTTGCTCGAAAACGTGGATAGTCTTACAAGTTTTCCAACTCCCTATTAGTTGCATTCTGCGAAATCTTCTCCGCATATATTTGCATATTTTTCTTTGAATATCAGATTTATGCAGTATGCAATTTTTATTTGCATTACTATATTGATTACTCTTGACATGATATAACTCTGTACCAAATTCCTTTCCACTTGACCAAATACTTTTTGAAAATCGTAGATTTTATATACTGTGAGGTTTATCTATTTATTTTTAACTAATAGTTCATTTTAAGTTTGACTACTTTCCTATTACTCTCTTTTCACCCACGCTTTTCATGCCAGAATGTAAATGAGACAGTGAGCATTTATGCAGATTAAGGTTAAAAGAAGTGCTATTTAAGCAAGAGTTTGGAAAGTTAGTTTTAGAGCTTGTCTGCGTATTCCAGGCCACGTTGTGCTGTGATTATTAGCGACTTGAATTAGCGGCGTTGAGTGTGTCTAGCCATTTGGCTTTGTCTCGCCGATTTACTACAAATCAGGGCCTTTTCTGCCCGTCAAAGTATTCTGTGAGCAGTTAGACTAATCTACCACACACCTTGAAATTGTTATTTGTTTCATATTTCTGTCAAGCCAGAAGTGTTTGGCTTATGAAAACCGAAGTTGGGTCATTTGTTAAGTAGTGTTAGAATAAAAAGGTCTTATTCACTCTTCTTCTGATTTTTGTTTTGTTTCACAAGGCTAGAACATAATTCTTTAATAGTTCTTTTAAAGTCTATAGTCTATGTTCCCAAAGACGCATAGACTTTACAGTATGTTACTTTAATTTTGGTCACAAGTCCTTTTTGTTACTGGTGTTTCTACATACAACATAAAAGGGTTTTGTAGGTCAAAAGTCAACTCTTTTGCAAATCACAAAGAAATGACTATGTAGAATTCGTAACTCGAACTTCAGATATTTTACTTAAAAGCCTTTTCACAGTCAAAAGAATTATCCCAATACTGTTAGTGGTAAATGTTACCCTCCCTCCCCCCCATGAACGAAACACGCCGAAAAACTAAAATGGTAAAGAAATTAATAATATGCAGTATAAAATAATTAGTCTATGCTAACTAATATTATAAATGTGAATGTGAGTTTGTTTGTTTGTTACGCTTTCACGACGTAATTACTTAACCGATCATCATGAAATTTTCAAGAAATATTGATATATTAGAAAAGGTTATAGGCTATAAAATGTAACTCATCTGTTGAAACTTGAACTATATAATAGGTTTTATATATTAAAATGATTGTCGTTGTATAAACATTAAATGTTGAAAGTAGCTTCATAACGATAAGTTAAACGATGTAAAAGTTTGTCTGCACGCACAGGTGCGTGGTTGAAACCACGCAAACATTTTTAACCTTTTCTAATATATCAAAAATATTTCTTAAAAACTTCCTGATGATCGGTTAAGTAATTAATGCGTGAAAGCGTAACATTTATTAATCAAGCGTTTATTAATTTTCATTTGTTTAATTTAAAATTCTTCAGGATTTCCGGCTTTTGGCTCTTTTTTCACAAACATTTTTCAGTCATTAGGAAATATACGTAGATTTTTTACTAGATTTTGTGATGATACACGTATTTTTAAAATTCACGTGGAGTTGGAAACTTATTTAAGGACAGTTTAATTTTTTACACTTTTTTTTTCCGAAATGCCTCGCAAACGTAAATTTAACATCTCTAGGAATTCATCTCGAGCCCGGGCAGCAAAAATTGCTCGATCCCAAGAATCTTCCGTACATGCACAATTAAGAAGACAAGAGCAAGCAAGGCAACAATCTATTTTGAGAACTGATGAAACACCTTCTCAAAGACAAGAAAGATTAGAGGCCCAAACTTCCCGTCAAGCTTCTATGAGAGCAGCTGAGACGCCTTTCCAAACACAACTCCGCTTGATAGAACAACTTGAACGACAAGCTGCTTCAAGAGCTGTTGAAACGCCTCTTCAAACACAAATTCGTTTAGAAGAACAAGCTGAACTCCAAGCTGCTTTCAGAGCTGCTGAAACACCTCTTCAAACGCAGATCCGCTTGAAAGAACAAGCTGAACGTCAAACTGCTTTGAAAGCTACTAAAACGCCTCTTCAAACACATATTCTCCTAGAGGAAAAAGTTTAACAACAGGCAGTTATTAGAGCGAAAGATACTCCAGAACAATTGCAGGCGAGAAGAATCGTTCGTGCAGAAATGCAAACCGAACACCGGCAAAATTTCATGCATAAGAATTGGTCCGTAGTTAATGATTCTGGACTTTAATACAATCCTTCAATTAATTACCATAATCATCAACTAATTGCTATCGGTTCGATGAGTAAAAAATGCCACTTTTGCGATGCTTTAAAATGGAAAAATGAAACTGCAGGAATGTGCTGTTCCAATGGTAAAGTTTCGTTTTCTTTACTTGTTGAACCAGAAGAGCCACTGAAAGTTCTATATTTATATGAAACAGATGAATCAAAGCGTTTTTTAAGTAAAATCACAAAGTACAACTCTTGCTTCCAAATGACATCTTTTGGAGTAGACAAAGAGATAAGAATGCTCGGGTTTTCATCAACTTTTACCGTACAATGCCAGGTATATCATCGAATTGGTTCACGTTTTCCGACAGATTATGAACTGCATAAATTTTTGCAAGTTTATATTACGGGTCAAGAAGAAAATGAAGTAAGCCGTCGTTGTCAGTATATTGGTAAAGTCAAGACAGATATATTATTGAAAATTTAAAAAATGTTACATGACCACAGCGTTTTGATAAATACCTTCAAAATTGCAGTAGAAAACTGGCCTCAAGACGATTATAAAGTCGTCATTCATGCTGATCGAACTCCACGTGGCGAACATGAGAGGCGCTATAATGCACCTACAATTAATGAATTGGTTACTGAGGACAAATGCTCTGCACGAGATATAATGTTACGAGCACATAATAATACACTGACACGCGTAGCAGATACGCATAAATTTTGCGATGCTTTGCAGTATCCATTAATTTTTAGTAAAGGGCAATTGGGATACCATTTTCATATTCCACAGATTAATCCAACTACAAAACAGCCAGTTCCCAATAAAAAAGTTTCCTGCATGGATTTTTACACCTATCACATGATGGTTCAAGAGAATGACTTCAACCTTCTTCCGCAGTTGAGGCAGCTCTTTCATCAATTCTTAGTAGATATGAATATCAAATTAGAGAGCGAACGCTTACGTTACATTTCTGTAAACCAGACACAACTGCGAGTTGAAAATTACATTCACATACAAGATGCAATTAGCACAGATGGTAATATTAGCCCCAACGACTTAGGCAAGATGGTTATTCTTCCTTCAACTTTTGTAAACAGTCCCCACCATGTGCATGAATACACACAAAACGCTTTCGCCTACGTGCGCGCTTACGGTAGGTCTGACCTATTTGTAACTTTTACCCTCAATCCTTCATGGAAAGAAATAACAGAAGAGCTTATGCTCGGTCAAAGAGCCACTGATCGACTTGACATAGTTGCCCGCGTGTTTCGTTTAAAAGTTCAAATCATTCATGTGATAACAAAAGGAAAAGTATTTGGAAAGGTCCAGTGGCACATGTACTTCATTGAATGGCAGAAACGAGGTCTGCCACATGTGCACATTCTTATTTGGTTAAAACAAAAGCTGCGATCCAACCAAATAGATAACATTATAAGTCCCGAATATAAGCCGAGATCCCGGATCCAGAACTAGATAAGAATTTGCACGAGATCGTAATCAAAAACATGATCCATGGTCCCTGTGTAGCTCGCAATCCAGCATCACCTTGCATGAAAAATGGCAAATTTGCGAAAACGCTCCCCCGGGAGCTACTAAAGGAATCTGTGCGCAATGATAAGGATTACCCTTTATACAGACCAAGAGCATCCGAAGGTGGTGGTAGAAGAGTTAAAATTCAAACTCGCAGTGGGTAGTCAAGACATTTGATAATAGCTGGATTGTGCCATATTCACCCGTTCTATGTAAATTATTTAATGCTCATATTAATGTTGAAGCCTGCAACTCTGTTCGTGCAATTAAATATATTTGAAAATATATCAATAAAGGGAGCGACCAGGCGATCTTCAATCTGCGTAACGAAATTGCGTTGCAGCCTCTGAATACAAGCCTATCGAACAGGGCGATATGTCAGTAGTAATGAGGCAGCGTGGCGGTTCCTTGGTTTTCCATTACATGAAAGATATCCGACTGTTACACATCTTTCTGTACACTTAGAAAATAGACGGCGTGTTTTTTTAATGAGAATAATTTTCAAGAAAGAATTTTATCTCCTCCTAAAACCACACTAACCGCTTTTTTTCAGCTTTGCCAGACAGATACTTTTGCGAAAAGATAATTTTATTCCGAAGTTCCCCGTTATTATCATGGAACAACTCAAAAAAAGAATGGCAACGTCGCATTCAAGGTACGCCTGTTGAAAATTGGCCAGAAGTTAAATCATCGGACGCTCTTGATCGTGTCTACACCATCCATGTAACGAATTTTGAATGTTTTTGTCGAGTATTTTGCATCATCTTCGAGGTCAAATTAGCTTTAAAGACCGTAAAATAGTTAATAGTCTAGAATGTCGAACTGATAGAAAAGTATGTGAAGCTCAGGGTCTGTTAGAGAATGATAACCATTGGAACGGAACTATGGAAGAAGCTCTACAATGTCTATCACCAGATAAAGTCAGGAAACTTTACGCAACCCTTATATCATCTTGCGGCCTTTCTAATCCTCAAACTTTGTGGGATAAGTACAAGAAGGGCATAGTGGAAGATATTTTGTGGCGACTGTAGCGAGGACATGCACATATGATTTTTAATGAGTACATCTATAACGAAGCGCTGATCATAATTGAAAACAAGGTTTTGACAATGTTAGGGAAGAAGCTTCAAGATTTTGGAATGCTTAGTCCACGACGATCACACGAAAATTACTTTAATAATGAAATGGCTCGAGAATTAGACTACAATGTCATTGCATTGCAGCAGCAAGTAGGAGAATTGGTCCCTCAGTTACTTCCAGAACAAAGTCACGTGTTCGATCAGGTGTTATATAAAATAGAATCGGGAAATGGTGCAACGTACACTAGCTGCTACACTATTGAACGTTGATATATAGTATTTTGAATGTCATTATGTACACTATACCCTTGAATGTATTTACTCCAGAATATCAGTAACATTTTAATCCAGGTATGTATTTATTGCATTTTATGTTGTAGTTCATATAACAGGGCTGTTATAATCATTCTGTATGTAATATTGTAACCTGTACTTTATATGGTAACTGTATTGTATCATTTAGCTCGTACTCTTTGTATGTCATGTAGGTCATACAAATTGTCCAACATATATCCGTACCTCTGATATAACATCACTATTACGAATGTCGTCTGGTATATACATATTAGGAGTAATTACATTTCGGGGGGAAAATATAACAATCTGTATATGTTATATTTTTCCCTGAAATGTAATTACTCCTAATATGTATATCGTTTCATGCCTTAATAGTAACACTACATAAATATGTACATGTTGTATTAATTTTTCAACAGTAACATTGCAATCTCTTCCCATATAGTAGTCGCACCATGTAGTAATTTGCAAGTTATTTAGCAGTTGATTGTTGACTGTCTTATACGCATGACTGTATATTCCATTACTGCGTTTTTCTCTATGTATTATATCCGCATTTCTGTATTGAACTAGTGTACTATTTTTATCCTATATGTCATATGACATGCACACGCATTTTTAGTATGTGTATTCATTTTGTACCTCTGGTATAGCATCACTTCCGAAGGTAGTATGGACGCACAACAGTCTGTAAATATTACATATGTTATATAGTTTATATCCGTTCTTCTAAATGTAATTACTCCTTCTATGTACATTGTACCATACTTTATTTGTAATACTAGTTACCTATGTTAATGCTGTTCTCTAGATACTAGTGGGCCTGGTGTTGTACTGATTAACCGCTATGATAAAGGGACAGTGCACACGTCCCCCGTCACTTATGACTTACACTATTGAACGGCGGCCGTTCTGCACATTCCGTTTTAAAATTGTCGTTAAATCTTGCTCAAGAAAATTCGCCCATCTGCAATTTCTGTAAAAATAGCTCTTGAAGTAGGATGCTATGACAATGTAAGCTTTTAGTGTGGAACGAAAGTACGTTGTCTCACAAAAAAACTATAGAATCGTTAAACCGAACTCTTCAGGATTTGCGAGACAATACAGATATTATGGGAGGAATGGTAGTTTTATTGGTTGGTGATTTCCGACAAACTCTTGCCGGTAATCCAGAGAGGTACACCTACAGGTGAAATCAAAGCTTGCCTCAAATCATGAAGTTTACAGGCGAAAGTTGAAAAATTCAGTCTTAAAACAAATATGAGAGTGCATCTTCATAATGATGTAGATTCAGGGAATTACGCAGAGACACTATTGAAAATTGGCGATGGATGTTTGGACACAGATGTTGAAGGTTGTATTTTACTTTTAGAGGAATTTTGTAATTTGGTAAAAAACGATGTGGAGCTTATTGCTAAAGTTTACCCGCACTTGCAACAAAATTTAAATAGTGATCACTGGTTATGTGCAAGAGCAATTCTAGCGCCGACAAATGAAATCGTAAACAAAATCAAGATTGACATTTTGAAAGAGGTGCAGGGAGAAATAAAAGAGTATTTGTCAATAGAAACAATCATGGATACAGAACAAAGCACTTCATATCCTGCTGAGTTTTTAAATTCGCTAAAGCTATCAGGTGTACCCTTACATAAACTCCAATTGAAACTAAATGTACCGGTTATGCTTATGCGAAATATAGATTCACCTCGACTGTGTAATGGAACGAGGCTTCGGATCACACAATTCAGACAGAATGTAATCGGTGCTACTATTTTAACAGGTGCAGAAAAAGGAGAAAGTGTATACCTCGAATCCCAATAATCCCCACTGACCCCAAAGACTGCAGTTTCCAATCCAACTTAGTTTTGCTATTACTATTAACAAAGCTCAAGAGCAAACATTACAGGTAGCAGGGGTGCATTTGGAAAAGTCATGCTTTTTCCATGGTCAACTATATGTGGCCTGTTCACGTGTATCCAAAGCCAGGAATTTAAAAGTATTAGCACCGAATGGAAAAACATAATATAGCATACAGAAACATCCTAGAATAATACTCTTATTCGTCCTCTTCTGAAAAAGAATTAATGTTTTGAACGTTTTGTTAATACTTTAAACTTTTTGAAACCTTGGTAATGAAAATTATTTATTATTGTAGTGAGATATCTTAATAAAGCATATTTTTCAGTTTTTTAAATTATATTTTATTTTAGAATATTTTAGTAAAAGCAAAAACAAAGAAAACACCAAAGATAAGATTGCAATGTTTGATATATCCAAATCGGATTTTAAAAATTATGCAGAATAGCGTCTTCGCGACATCAATATGGATTTCTTTTTATCTCAATGAAGAAGGGCAGTATTTACTGAAATTTTACGCGGGGTGTATTTTTAACTTGAAAAATAAGTAATAGTAACTAAACTTTTATTCTGATTATCCTGGTCAGGCAATAAGAAAAAGAAATCAAATTATTTTATTTTATTTTCAATAGTGTTTTATACTTATTTAAGGACATCAACGCGACCGAAGCCGCGGGTAAAAGCTAGTAATGCTATAAATTTAATCGTGTTGCTCGTGTTTCTATTGCTTTTATTTAGCTGCTTTGTTATTGTTTGTTATTTTGTTTGTTATAGTTTATCATTTTTTAAATGAATAATTTTTACAATGTTTACCTAATGTGTTATAATTATTAAAAAAAAAAGATTTCTGGTATTCTTGATAATATACCATTATTAGCAGCTCTGTTAATAAATCGTAATCTGAAAAGTGGGCAAAACCTTACGGGGTGATAGAACAGCTATGCTGTAAAGTATTTCTCCTGCCTTCTTAGCATGCCTTCGTGGTGTAATGGTCAGCACAGTTCACGCATATTTCAGATGCCCGTGGTTCGAGTCCCGGTGAGAGCATTGCTCGTTTTTCATGTCTCCTGCTTCGAAATAACCTAATGTCTGTACAGTGGCGCCTGAACTAAAAAAAGGTGGTGGATGATAATTCTCCACCACCAGGATTTGGCGATTGGGTCCTCTAATTCCTAGTCGCCCTTTACAAGGGGGAGTATATAAGGTTTTTCTCCCGCCTTCTTAGCATGCCTTTGTGGTGTAGTTGTCAGCGCACTCGGTGCTTATTCGAGAAGTCCGTGGTTCGAATCCCGGCGAAGGCATTACACATTTTTCATCTCTCCTGTTTTTCAAAAATTACCTAGTGTCTCGATAATGCAAGCAATATTCGTCATAGAAAGTTTGGGCGGAATGCAAACAGCGAGCCACTAGGTGGCATTGTAAATGATATAGAAAGGCTCGGTTCTTGCACTCAACGACATTTTCTATCGTGGATTGCCAAGAGGATCTCTGGTTATACAAACCACGAAATTTCTAGTGCAATGGGTTGGTTGAAGTGGTTCCATAGCTTGGCCACCCTGATCACCGGAACCCTTGCGTTTTGACTGTTTTTTGTAGAGCCATATGAAAAGCTTAACCTAGCAGTGTTTCTTTGAAACCAATGTGGATCTAATCGCCAGGATGGCCGTTGTTGCCGGCGATACTCGGGAAATGCTTGGTGTCTTCGCAAATGCGCGCCAGTCCCTATCCCGCAGGTCTGAAGCCTGCGTTACTGCTGGCGGAAGGTCTTTTGAGTATGTACATCAGTTACATTCCTGTTAATAAAATGTTTTCTAAAGTATCTCCTCACATTCTTGTGCTAAATTTTTAAATGTTACAATGGAAAACTACCATTTAACTTCTCACAGCTTGGGTTCCGACCATCCATTCTATGGCGAATATTGCTCATGTACCTGCTTTCTGTCACCCCGTTAAATTTTGTCCACTTTTTGAAACTGTAAACTTTATGTATAAACAGATAAAAGGGAATATTGTATTTAAGTAGCTAAAAATGTGTACAGTACTATTATTTTGCATTAACCAGTTATTTATAATTTCAGCCATTACTATCATGTCGTTTTTTCCGTTTCCTCTCCAGAAATGTAAATTAGTTAGATAACTGAAGTCGAGGGTTTCAGACTGTAAGGCAGAGCGTGTTTCTGCCTCTTGAGGCCACGTTATTAGCTTTCGCCAGCTCTGGTAAGATTAAATTATTCGACTTTGCTGTATTGCTGCGGCCATTTAATTGTTACTCTGGTGAAAAGTTCTAAGCCAACTTAGATTTAAATTAAATTGTGTAAATTTTAAGTTAATAGCCAGACGCGGTAGTAAGTGAGTTTATGTTCAAATTCCCTTTTGATAAAAAGGTTTTTTAAAACCTTTTTAGCACTTTGCAGTTAATTTCAGACCAAATGATAATTCCCTCCAAATCTGTTAGGGTTTAATACTAGTTTATGTTTCCAAAGAAAGTCAAACTCTATATATGTTTCTAATGTCAAATGCAAAATCTTAAAAATTACTTTTTTAAATAAATAAATAACAGTCGTGATTTCCGAAGGCTCTTTTTATTTATGTTCGAATAACTGTAGAAAAAAAAAGATGAGGCTTTTTTTCTCTGGCTTTAGTTTTAAAAATAATGTTATTTTTTGGCACAAGTCATTCTGTTTACTTCATTTTAATAAGCATAACGGTTTTGTAAATGCCAGTCTTTTTAAAAAGGTAGTGTTTATTTTCCATGCAATATATTATCCCTATTTTTTTAGTTCTAAACTATCATTTTCATTTGCTGCCACGTAACTTAATACTTTTATTTTCTCATATTTTGTTTTTGCACCTTACTTAGAAGCATCTAAATTCTTCTGTATCTCCTAGCTTCGTAAACATTTTATGGCCGTAATTAGCTTTTAAAACTGAATTTTTTTTCACTTGCATAACATAGTTAAATCACTATAAAATACTGTTTTTGTTCTGCCTGGTCCAAGTGTAATTAGCTAATTATTGTTCTGGCAAAAAAATTAACAAATGCTTAAAAAGGCTCTAATAGAAGTCAATCAGTCCTAATGAGACATCTAATAGTAATTTATGCTTCAAAACCCTATGTGTCAAGCGGTGATCAGACGATGATTGCAACAAAACTTCAAATAATCGGGCGGCAAATATCCGAATTCCGTTATCCGTATCGCTTTTCTTCAATGCGAGGTAAATTTAAGTTTATTCTTTATTTATTTGTGAATTTTTTATTTTACTGTTTATTCAGGAAACAAAGTTTAAACATAGTAATATTCAGAACTCGTTTTACATGACGCTATTAAATTGATTTAAATGAATGATCGGTTTACAATATTCAGAAAATATGTAGCTTATAAATATTAACAAGAAAACAACTATGCACTATATGTAAATCTACAATTCTTTGTTTATATTGTTACGAGTTTCACATTTATTTGGCTATTTATTTAGAATTGTAATTAAAATTCCTTTTTATTTCCCCGTGCAACGCAGACGATTTTTGAAGAGAAAGCTACATCGAAAAAAAAAATAGCAATAAAAATATAAGAGCGCGTGCTTAATAAATAAATATCTCGTAATTACTGTTGCCATCCAGAAAAATCTAGAAAAATCGTGATTGTTCTACTGATAATTAAAAAGCTTATAAAAGCCGAGGTGAAACACCTCATCTCAGTTATGTGCTTAGAAGTTAAAGTTGACTTGACATCTGATAACGTTCCGGTTATTGACACTCTTGGAATCTCCAAAACTGAGAAACCCTGCTTAAAAAAGATTACTAATTGGATCAAATTTTTAAAAAAAAACTATTATTCTTATTTTTAAGTTATTTTGTACTTGCCAATTTATTAGAATCATACTTATGCATTCGATGAGGGGTAGGGTCCTTTGACCCATGCACCCTGGTTTTCGAACCACTCTCCTCGCCATTCTCATCTCAGTTGTAGTTGTTGTTGTTGCTGTTATACTTGTAGCTGTAAAAAGCGAACTGCTGTTTGTTTACTTAATGCGGTATTGATTGTAGTGATTTCGCTGTGAGATAGAACTATTTTATCTGTTTTGAACTGAGTTTTTGCTAAACATTTGAGATATTGTGATATTGTGCGAAGATCTGTGAAGAAATATTTCCGCATTTTAATTTATTTTTTTGTGGAAAGAATAAATTTTTGTTTACTTTTTACGACTTGTGCATTCAATATATTACGAACCCGTACGCACGTAACAATATTGTTATTCATTTCTTAGCTTTATCATGTGATTCTTTGTTAAAAATTAGATTAAAAACGTGATGGAATTATACTAATTCCTTCCTCATGGAAGGAATTTTTGCTTTACAGAGCATTACAATCCCTATAGCAATAGGAAATCGCAACTTCGCATGGCAAAAGCAGTCTTAGAAACATCTTATCTTATACTGCAATAAATTAAAAAAGCGATATGTTTAATATTAGAATTGGCGCTAGCTGGCGCCAAATATCGTCGAAAGAAATCATTACAGAGGTAACTTGTATGGGCTGGGATAGCAACGATTGGCCGCACTGACATCTACGCGATTCCTGATGGCCATTCGATCCTGATGGCCATCACAGCCATTCGATATCGCTACGAAATTCTACACCCTCTTGTGCGTCTTTTTATCGCTGGAATCAGTTCCGACGCCATATTTATTGACGACAACGCCCGCACGCACAGGGCTCGAGTGGTGCGGAGTTATCTGGAGAATGGAACCATCCCACATCTGCCGTGGCCTGCTAGATCACCGGACCTGAATTCCACAGAGCATGTATGGGACATGTTGGGAGGACGGATAGCAGGTTCAAGTGTGTCGCCAGACACCTTCCACGAGCTCCGACATGCGTTACTGCAGAAACGGGCGCTACTGCGGTAACAAGCAATCAACGACCCCATTACCAACTTGCCCTCCATTGTCAAGCACGCATTTCAGCTAGAGGATATCATACTCGTTATTAATGTGAGGCTCCTATCGTATATTATTCCGACCCGTTTGGTCGTTCGTGTTGTGATGGTCATAATATATGTGTCTTTGCATGGCTTTGCTTTATTGTTTGCTATCGAATCTAGTAATGCCACACTAACATCTTGAATCACAATTTCACGCATATCCATTAAATAGTTTTTGTTTTATTGTTAACTTTTACAGCAGGATATTTAAAATATCGTTTTCGAAATACAAATGTTGTGTTACCTCCAGATATAATGGTGAGTTATTTAACTTAAATAAACTATGAAAATAATTTCAATATTAAGTGAATCGATAAATTATATAACTAAAACACGTTACATCAAAACGTGTTTAAATAAATGTATTTTCTTCAATATATCTTATATTATAGAAGACTGCTCTGGAATTATTTATTTTATTGCAAGTTCCGAAAATAATGACATTTATTCGGAGAGGTTTTATATTTCAATACCTATCGTATTATTCACTGTCTGACATGGAGAATTATATTTTTATCTTCGTAACATTAATCAGATAAGCAAGTTCTTAAAATAAACCCATTAAAAACTCAGTCTATTAAATAATCGAAAAAACAGTTTTTTGTCCAGTAGTCAGAACAGTTCTAGGAAAAGCATTCTTCTTTTTCTTCCACTCTTGATAAATGAGGAGTTTCCTCCCTTTTTTCTGCTTTCTTCAATTCTTGAGAGACCAAAATAGAAAGGCTCGGCTAAGGAGTGAGAGTTGAATATTTATTCTTTTGGGAGGAAAAACTAGAAAAATAAATAATAATAAACATCACGTGTGAGCGACAGTTCTTTATTCAGTGATTCCCATGAAGACAGGATTTGCTCATCTGGAAAAAGAGAATTTGCCGCTTTCAGCAAGTGGAAAAAAGGGAGCACCATGATGATCCGCTGAAAAGAAGAGTAGAAATGCTTGCTTATTTTTTATGTGAGAAGATTTTTTCTAATATTAGTGCATTCGAAATCGTAATACATTTCGAAATTAATGTCAGTTAAGATTAAAATATAAACTATATTTTAGTATTATTTGCATTTAGAGTACTTTATTAATATATCAGTTATTTGTAGAGACGTTAGGTTAATTTTTTTAAACAGGAGAAGTGAAAAATGAGCAGTGTCCTTGCCGAGACTCGAACCTTGACCTCTGAAATACGTGCTGAGTGTGCTTACCGTTACACCACGAAGGCATGCTAGAAAGGAGGGAGAAAATACCTTATATACTCCACCTTTTAAAGGACAAATGGGGATTATGGAACCCATTCGCCAAATTGTGGTGGTGAAGAACCACCATCCACCACTTTTTAGTTCGGGCGCCACCCTAGGGACATCAGGTTCTTTTTTTTAAGCAGAAGAGGAGAAATGTGCAATACCCTCGCCAGGACTCGAACCTGGACGTCTTGAATACGCCCCGAGTGTGCTAACCGTTACATCATGAAGGCATGCAGAAAGGAGGAAAAAATACCTTGTACACTCCCCCTTTTAAAGGAGGACTGGAAATTAAGGGACCCAACTGCCAAATCCTGGTGGTGAAGAATCGTCATTCACCACCTTTTTTAGCTCAGGTGCCGCTGCAGAATAATTAAGTTATTTTTTTAACAAGAGAAGTGAAAAGTGAGCAATGTCCTCGCCGGGACGCGAACCTGGACCTCTCACATACGCGCCGAGTGTGCTTACCGTTACACCGCGAAGGCATGCTAGAAAGGAGGGAGAAAATATCGAATAACTTTGTTAATATAAGAGTATTTTAACATTTGCAATTAAAGTACTGATTGAAATTAAATATTATATGTTGCAGATATTTTTCTTTAGCCATGTTCTTGTGAAAGCAATCTCTTTTGTGAATTGTTTACATTGTAATGACGTATGGCAGGTAAATCGTGTGCGTTAGTGTATTTCTAGATATCTATTGAATGAAGGATATTGTACAACTTATTAATAAGTCATTTCTTACTATAGCGTTTCGCTCAGAATTATGTTCCATATCTTTTCTAATTTTATACTAGGAGCGGTGCAATCACTTTTATTTAATTAGGCATTCCCACTTTACTTTAACGGAATTAACGTGTAACGTCTGTAACTATTTCTTCTTGAATGAAAGAGCAAAGTATGCCGCCCAACTGGTAAAGTGGTTAGCGTCGCTGACTACCGAGCCGAAGGGCTCGGTTTCGAATACCGGAGAAGGCATGGATGTTTGTAAATGTATAGTGTCGTTGCGGCATGGCGGCACTTTAAATATGCGGCGAGCCGAAAGTCCTCTCGTGTGTTTTGATGGAAGGGGAGAGGGATGGGAGACCCTCGGATTCGTCCCCTCGGGGTGCTCTCCATCAGAATTGGGGCCGGAACTGAGCCAAATCGTACTGTCAGCTGTTAGGTGCTCAAGGCTATTGCCAACGACAAGCGTAATCTAGCGCTCCTTGACACGAGAATTCTCGTGGGCTTGGGCTGACTCCGTCAGACAAGTGAGCATGAGCAACAACAATAACAACAAGAGCAAAGTATTCTTTTGGACTCTGTATAGGCAGTGTTTCTTTGCCTTTAACTTTCGAGTAGTGTGTTGTAGGAACTCAGATGTAATTATCTATATGAACAAAGGTGAAGATCTGCTACCGTTAAATGCGCATTTAGCAACCTCTTTATGGACGTATTGCATATTTGAGACTTCTTCCCCGTAAAGGAAGCAAGGTCGGTGAAGCTTTCGTGGCACAGTCTTAACATGTTCTATGAAAGTAACATGTACATAGATGACAAAATCTGAGGCAAAAGAGAAGCTATAATTAGGCGGGTGTCTCTTTTGTTATTAAAATATTTGAAGGAAATGGCAGGAAATTACCACTGAAAAGAAACAATCGTTTGAATACGCGAATTTATTTAAGCCAGAATTGTTTGTTATAAATAATATATCCGGTCATTTACTATTTCTTGAAGAGATTTCCCTTCGATTCGTTTGTTCTTTGCTAATTCGGCAGTACGCTTTTGTTTCATACTGTAAGTTTTAGTATGCTGTTCAAAACTGGTATAATCCAGCTAAACTGATTAGTATTTCGGTTGGTGTTTTAAAGAGAACATTTTGACTGATATGTTTCAGTTACATTATACGTGTCTTTTAAATCTATGTGTTACATTATGTTTTCGTGTTTTTAGTATTTATAGTGATTTAGTGTATGAAAACGTCTTGCGAGCAGTGTAATTTAAATATTACGTTCAACTTCGTTAGTTGTTGTCTGTCTTAGCAGGGCTAAAGAACTTAGTCAGCTACAGAGAGAAACTCTACCCATTTAACATAAATTAACATGATATAACGGGAAATTAAGAAACTGAAATGGAAATGCACTTGTACATATTTATGATTGTTTTTATTGATTTACGTATTCTACGTGCTATTTGAATCCAAATATCAGTACCAGAAAATATTTAAATTATCAATTAAAATTAGAAACATCGGTTTGAAAATAAACGATACATGTTTTCAAAAAAGAATAAAGTGGATGGAATTCATTTAAAACTTCCGCCCCGAGTGGGGTCGGAAATTTCATTTTCTTGTAACAGTTTAAATGTTAGCTTACTGTTTCTCATCACTTAAGAGATCGTGGGATTTATCGCAGTTGTGCCGTTTTAATGACCTAGGTTATCAAGTCTCAAATAGTGTTAATTAATGGAACGGGTAACTGAAACGTCTTGTAGCTGTGGAAATACCATATGACCAACCTAGCTGTTTCCTCGTTGCACAATTCAGCAGATGAGATACAAATTCAACGACACTTTGCTGCAATTCCTGTGAATATATGAGCAAAACATAATGAGGGGTACTACATACCGAATGCTCACAACGAATGATAAACAAAATTATTTTACTTTCAAGGTGTGAGTTAATTATATTATCCATACACTTTTATTCATATTTGTTAAAAGCAAAATGAATTCATTTTTTACTGCAACTGATAAGCTGAGAATCTGTTTTTCTTTTCAACAAATAAATTGAACTTATTTTTCAGCGTAGTTTGAAAGTGCATGTACTCTTCATTTAACTTTACTATTATGTAGCAGTGCAAAGGATACTAGAATTCTTACTTTATGAAGAAGTAACTACAAGAGTTGTCCCCATATATCATGGCACCATTGTTGTTAAATATGGGAGTGTTTGGGGTTGTTGTAACTATTATGTCTAGGTCTATGGATTCTGACTATTAGGTGATCCAGATGGGAATGATTCCTTTATTCAGACAAAAACCCGATAGCATTTAACTTAAAACCTTAATGAGTCTCCACTTCAGAATTAACAGAAATATATAGATAATAATCCACTATGATAAAATTTCATCCTTCAGTTTTACTCTAAGAAGAACCCCAATTATAATTTTAACTTATTTTAACGTGCTAAAGTTCTTCAGGGTTAGCTTATCGATTTGGACAGGACTTCTCCAGGATCATCTGCTTCAGCCAGGATTAATAAGCAGCCGTTGCTTTCGAAAGGTTCCATTTATTAGCTTGCTTTATCACACCTAGGCCCAGACTCTGCTGAAGTTTTTCAAATAGCATTCAACTTCAGAGAGGCTCAGATATCAGACTTCCGACAACAAACAATTTCTCGGTTTCAATGAACCTACTTCTACTGCTAGTAAAAGACCATACTGCCTTACGTTCATCTCAAAAATTTACGTAACTATGCGGAAGGAACGAGCTACGTGACTAAGTGGTAGAGAATATGCAAACTGTCACAATCTATCTTAGCTTAATAACCAACTTTTGTGGACCAGCATGAAATAGTGATTAAAAGAATTTGTTCACCGGCATCATATGAGCAAATCGTGTAGGTCTTAGTATGAAACTTAATGATTTTACATTGACCACTTCGTGCTTACGCAGCGTTTTGGATATCTCTTACCTAAGAAAGGTTCTATCTTAAGGGGGTACATTAAAATTATGAACAAAATTCGTTACCTCTTGAGAATAAATACGTAATTGTTATTAGCTGAAAGACAAGTTTTAAGTTATACAAAATGCAAAATGCTTAACAGAGATATAAAATTAAAATATAAACATCAAATTCTCCTTTACTCCTCTAGTTTCATTACCTCGTCACACATTCTGCTGATAAGAAAATTTTCTTACTTTTTCTTCCCACCGTGTATTCGTGGAAATGTGATGAGATATGTTAATTTCCGCCGATTCCTTTGCTTAGCTATTGGTTTATACTGCAAAAGCGATTCCTGATATTAACAGTTAAATTCAAATTGTAATTTTCCTGGTCTTATTTTTCTTCTCGTAGGAGATAGTGATGGTGGTCTGGTTCACATTCGAATTCTTCCTCCGTCTGTGGTCGGCAGGCTGCAGATCCAGGTACCAGGGATGGTTGGGCCGCCTCAGGTTCCTCAGGAGTCCATTCTGTGTTATAGGTGAGTGAGAAACTTTCCTATGCACATATTCCTAACTATTTTCTGATTATCATATGACGTAAAAGATTACAGTAGATTAGAACTCTTTCTAGAGAAAAAAGCTCAAGAATACTTTAATTCTTAATTTTTATGAGATCTGAAGAAAAATGCTTAACAAAGGCCTGTTTTAAGTCATCTTGTTGAAGTGTGCAAAATTTTCCTGTTGAGTACTATATATTTATAACTGCCTTAATCAATATGGTACATGTGAATAAGCATGTTAAATAGTCGATATCTTTGATTAGAACAAATTTGGAAATCAAAGGTGTGTTGGATGGAAGCGTGTCTCGAGATACGAATACGCAAGCTGGAAACAAGCGATATTCCAAAATACAGTTAATGCTATGAAGAAAATGTCTTCAAAAGAAGAAACGAAAGGAGGATGTTCTTGGTTACCTGATTCGTAAAATTCCTTAAAAAGAGGTATAGAACATTATCTCCGTAAAAAAGCAGTTATAAGGTTTTTAATAAGACAAATGCCTGGCGATTTTTAGCTACGGGCGGCGAGAGGTTTTAAGAGAAAGAAAAAAAGATGTCGATTGATACACAGACATAGATGATGTTATTTGTAGAAAGACAAATTTATCCATTGCTGAAATCTATAGGGAATCGGTAAGATATTATACAGCCTCCTCTCACGGCGATATAAGCTGCAACTCTACGAGCGGCAGCTTCAGTTACTGTGCAGGTAGTGTCCTGGGAGATGGAAGCCTATATGCTCTGAACCCTCTGTCAAAGTTCGTCCTCCGACAGCGGCTGGGGTAATACATACAAACGGCGACCAGATACGTCCCAGATATTCTGAATCGGCAAAAGATCAAAGGACACTGCAGGCCAAGGAAGCAGCGAGACATGCTTCAAAGCGTGTCAGCTAATGGATACCGTGTGTGGTGTCGGGTTGTCCAACTAGAGAATACCATTTTGTAGCCACTTAAGGTATGGTAGTACAACTGACTGCAGAACCTGATGAACGTATCGTCGGACCATCAATGTTCCTCTGATACGTAACAGAGATGACCTGTTATCATGACTGATGTCACCCCAAACCTTTATGCCACGTTCACGAGCGCTATGGCGTTCAGCAGTAGTAATCGGATTGACTCTATCTCCTCGACACATCCAGACCCTTAATTGGTGACAGTCATCAGGCGAACATAACCGACACTCGTAGCTGAATACCACATTGTTCTATTCAACAAAATGTCCATAGTAATCGATTGTGGGACCGCCACTACTTCTCTTCAAATGCTTTGATCTGAGCGATCTTTGTTCGTCTAGACCAGGGGTTCCCAATCCTATGTCCGCGGGCACCATGGCGCCCGCCGATCGTTTAACATGTGCTCGCCACTGTGCGATCGCGATTAAAAGGTTTTAGTTTTCAATAAAATTCTATGTGAAAGTTTTTTCATTTTTAATAAAATAGAAATTGCGACCAACGCAGATACTAGCACAAAGTGAAATACGACCGATCTCCTTTTTTATGTGCATGTATTATTAACTCTATCCAACTTTAAATTCACCTTGGAAAAGTGAATGGTGCCCTTCGTCCAACATATATTCTAGAACGTGCTGCTATGAAATCTGCGTTTCACAGATTGCGCCATTAAATTTGCCAAGTCTGATAACTAATAATTATGGCTGGTTTAACAAGAAAGAAAATAATTATTACAAACATAGTGATTGGAAATTCTTTCTACAAACCTTAATGAGAGGTACTGGCCAGTAAAGCAAATAAGTTAATGCATGTTCGATATTATGTTACAAGTTTTTGAGAAGCATTATTGTGTATCCAGAAAGGTAAACAACATTTTTATTTTCAGTAATTTCATGTGAAATAAAATATTTCCCTTTCATCTAAGTAGTTGCCATTGAGAATGAACAAATTCTTATTTTGTAATTTGACATCTGTCTCTTAAGGAACCTTTCATATTGCGCTTGAATAGCAACTCCTTCTTTTTAATTATTTGCCCCATATACTAAATGCGTGTTAGTCACTTAAGTCCGAATTGTTTCCACACTTAACTTTTGGAGCAAGCTCGGAAAATAGCACCATACCTCCTAGGTGCGTGTCTTTCTAGTTGGGACTTTTTTTTTCTAGTTTTTTTTCTAATGTTCCTTCTTTTTTATAATTGAATTTTCTTTCCTTAAAGTATTTAAAAAGTATAACTAAACATTTGTTTTTTCTATTAAACATTTTGAGTCCGGAAAAGTGCGATACTAAGTAATTTATTCGAAATGTTTTATTTTACTTATATTCTACAAATCAGGAATAGGTTTATCAGAAGCCGTAATCAAATCAACCAAGTCAACAGTACTTCTGACTCTCATGGTCCAAACATGATCGAAATTCCACATAAAAAATATTTCGCAGTTGATATAAAACGTTAATAATTATCAGCAAATAAAATACAAACTCTATTACTGTTGCATTTTATAAAAATTGTATTTGCTTTTTAACTCAAAATGTATTTATTAGGCGAAAATGTGAGCTTACAGTTTTTAATGTCAACATCCAGCTTGATTTATAAGTACCAAGGCATCTGTATCTCATTTCATGGGCGTGGCAGAAACTGCGAATGGGATATTCGTCTGAAATTTAACTACATTGGTCTGATGCTCGTCTGTCATTTTACGTCATTTTTCATTCAATGAATACGGGAAAAAGTTATTGTCAAATATACATGTTTCCAAAAAGTTATGTCAAGAGTACAGTTTGAAAGCAGAGCTTGTTGGTGAAGCCCTGAATATTTTTCTTCCAGTAGGTAAAGCTTATGAAAAAGGTTTTAAATAAACTTTCTTTACATTATGTGTCTAATCGTTATTCCATTATTAAGTTCACAAATGTATTTCATGGCGATTAAAAACGGGAGAGCAAATAGAGTAAATTATAATTAGAGTTTTTGTAATGTTAAAACTATTTCTTATAATTTTTTCATAAAATAATAATCAGTGCCATCTATTTTTCTCAGTTTACATTACCTATTCCCTTTATCCTGACGAAATGTAAGTGTGAATAAAGTTGTGGGTTGAAACTCCCGCAATTAATTTCAATTTAATTTTAAATATTGCCTTGCTTTGAAACATGATTTTATGTGTTATCCCTCAAATAATCCGGTTTTTTTAATATTTCTTTTATTTTTCAAAATCAAGATGAATAAAATACTTTTTTAATACAAAACATAGTCTTCTTTGTATTTTCCCTGCTAGTTTTTGATTCCCTGTTAGTCTTTGCATTCCTTGCTAGTTTTTGATAATTACGATGGGATTTTATTCCCCCAGAATTTTCAGAACTTCCTTATCGAGCTCTGCATTCTTTCAGCAAGAGGCTCTGCTTCTACATTGTAGTTTCCGGATCAAACTTTCTGGTATCACAGTTGACACTGGCTTACGCTTATAACTTACTTGTCCGGTCCTTGTACACTGCATTAACATTTTTAGTAATAATTATTTAATTAAGATCTTAAAGCAAAATATGCCAGTTTAGTTCTCATTTCGCGACAAGGCAAAAACATAAAACACCAAGTACAGTTAAAACAATTAAAAAAACAATTTTTACAGTTAAAATTATTCTACGCAAAAACAAGCCAATATCTTAAATGGTAATTCCAGGATTAATTAAGCATAATTTAATTCGTAATAATAAAAGAAGACGGTACTTGGTTGCTGCGAATCTTAGTTTGTCTAGATTGGCAACAAATCCACTATTCTGTAAAGTTTCAAATGTGAACAAATATGCCGGCTATGGTAAACAAAAATTAGGCTTAGCCGCACTTAAAAAGTTTTAAAATGTTGATAATTCCAAAATTATTGCATGCAGGTTAACTAAAGGCATAAAACTCTTAAACAGAACAACATAATTCAATCATTTTTAAAGCAAAAAATGCACAATTTACCAACATATAAGAATAAAGAAACTGAGTTCACTGAGCGGAGTAACAGAGTGGATATACACATATATATATATATTTTAAAGAGATATTTTTAAAGGAGAGGTAGTACTTCAAATGGCTCGTTTACGGAAAATTATCAGTGAAGGTCCTATTCATTTAGAATCTCGAAAGGAGTTTCGCCTTAAGGTAGTTGAAAGAAATGAGGGAGCTAGCCTAAGTTACAGTTAGTTTTTTTAAGGAAAACTTAACCTGACTTTAGGAGATTGAAAACTTTTAAAACCCTCAAACTAGTGGAAAGAATATATATTTATATTTATATACTTTTCATGCGGCCGATTGCAACTGAAATGGGAGGTGCACATCTACATGTTATAGCAGCATACACAAAAGTGCAACGTTCTGAGGCTACTCATTTTCAGTTATGCGAAATACTTACATACCTACGTACGCATAGACGCCACGAAACAAATCTCTTCAGAATTCATTTTAAATCAGTTTTATAATTCGTTTGGGGAAAAGGAGCCCTTTATTCTGGCCTTACGTAAGGATGTCACTCGAAAACATCATTAAATTGCATTCGATAGCGGTCAAAATGGATATTTTCGTTGAAATATGATACCGCAGTTTTTTGCGATTACAATACTTCCTTTTTACTTTGTACGAGGAGGTAAAAATTCGGTATCCATAATTACTTTATCCCAGTTAACTGAGGAAAACGGGGTTCTGCTTATGCGTAAGCACTCTGTTTCCTTTTAATAAATGAACTGCAGCAACAGCAGGAAGTTTAGATAGTCAGGCATGCTTTGTCTTTAAAATGTGTCTACCTATCTTTTCCTCTAATTGCCTTGATCCCTGATTCCTTTAAAACTCGGGAGGGTGGCAAAGCTTTCGTTGGAAATCTGCCAAATTTCGTACATAATCTGATTTCCATCTGTTTGCATACGTTTTGATATTTTTATCGTAAGTGATTTTTTTTGGTACTGATGTTCTCATTTCTTACAAGATTTACTATGACTTCAGCATCTTTTAGAATTTTCAATTTTGCAAGTAATATTTCATTTGATACCAAAGACCCATGTTTTTCTCCCCCTAAATTCTGTAAAGTACGTGTTAGATTTATTTTTTTAAGAAAACGAAGAAATATGAGAGATACCTTTTTAATAATAACTGTCTGGAAAGAAAACGCGTTCATGTTCGTATGCAGTTCCGCAATTTTTGATGGAATTTGAGCTAATCTGTTGTCACTTCATTGTACAAAGTTAAAAATGTTCTATTGTAATCCCGAAAAATTTCGGGTAGCAGATTTCAATAGAAATATCCATTTTGAACGTTCCCGAACCCATTCGAGCGACTTTACTGCCTGGCGTCTATACGTGCGGACAAGGTAAAGGACTCTCTTTTCCAAAACTTTTTTTTTAATTTCTGTAAATTGGTATTAAAATGGATTGAAAACAGATTTTTTCTTGACGTATATTCATATGTGTGTATGTATGTTTCTCTCATAACTCAGAAAAGATTAGTCGTAAATCATTGAAATTTGTATATGGGACAGCTATAACATCTAGTTGTGCAGCTTACGCTTTTATTGCAGTCGGCAGTACCAAAACCCGGCCTTTATTTTCGCAATCGTTAATCGTAGTCATATACTTCCAGTTACAAAATTGTTTTAAATGACAAAATTGACCAGGATATTTAATTTCAAAATTTGCAATTTTTAATCGCCTTTTTAACTTGCCTTGAGGGATTGGTTAATTAAGTTACAATAATTTGAGGAAACAAGTTTAAATGAAGTGTCAGAAAATACAAAAGTGTTCTGAATTACAAAAATTGACAATAAGGAAATCTAACTTTTAATGTTATCTTCCGTTTCTTGTATTTGGAAACTTTTTGTACTCGGTATGAAAATAAAAACGTCACTAGAAGTTTGACTCCAGCACGACAAAAATTCACCTGGATATTTAATTTCAAAATTTGCAATTGTTTATGTCATTTTCAACTTGACCCGAGGGATCGGTTAATTAAGTTAGAAAAATTCGAGGAAATAAGTTTAAATGAAGTGCAATAAAAGTACAAAAGTGTACAGAGCTTTATTATCTTTATAAAAAGTAAAAATACAAGAAATTTCATTACCATAACTGACGGGATATTTTATTTCAAAATTTGCAATTTTTTATGTCACTTTCAACATGCTTTGAGAAATCGATTTCTTAAGTAAGAATAATTCCAGGAAATAAATTTAAATGCAGCAAAAAATGTGTATAATTTAATAGGCCGTAAATGGAAGTCATGATGTGTCCACATCAGATTTGTTTCCCTAAGGGAAATGTACCGATGAATTATGTACATAACAAGACTTTTTTGCTTTCTTATTATTCGTGCGTTTGCTGGAGTAGCTGTTTTAATTTCCCTTCAGGATTTTCTTTTGCGTTCGCAGTTCAATTGGTAGTTTGTCACAAAATGCTGAATTATCTGTCGGTCTTTGCATTCAGACTTGTCTTCCTAACTAATCAATTTTAACTGTTAGTTTAAACTGAAAGAGATTTGGCACCTTTCATTTGCTGTACATTTAGAGCAATGATTCCTAGATTTTAACAGCGTATTTAAATGAACGTTCGTAGTCTGATGATCAATGATCAACACAGTGGTTAGCGAAACTGGCTGTTCGTTGTTGGCTCGAGCTCGAATCCTGAAGATGCACGGATGTATGTAATGGCAAGAGTGTCTTTGCGGTATGAGCAGACTTATGTCTCTCATACCGCAAACACTGACGTGCCAAAGTAGTTTCCAATTGTTTTAAGTGGAAGATAGAAGCGAGAACCTTAAATCCGTCCTTCATGATATTCTCCATCACATTAGAGAGGGAAGGTGCGGTTAGTGCTATGGAACTGCATCTGTACAATTAATCATCCAGTGAAATTTTGATGTCCCATCTACTTCTTACTGCCCTGTTCTAACAAATGATTTAGATTTTAAATTATTATTTTTATTCATTATGGCTACTACAATGAACCAGTGGAGGGAGTTCCCAGACCAGAAAGACTCGTGGTCTCCGATTATACATTCATAATCGCCCCAACCACGAGAGGCGATCTCCCCTCGATCAATCCAAAGGGATTTATCACTATGGAAGCTTAATGTAAATCTCAAAGTCAGTGGTAGAGTCATAGTTATGTCAAGAACGGCAAGTAGGTAGTTCTTCCACCGATAACAGTTACAAGTTCCAAAAGTCACAAGGTTGACATCGCCGTCCATCTGTATTGACCGAGGGGAGTCCATGCCACCTCGAACAACCATCGATATCAGTCCCCACAACCAAGGAGCAGATACGACAAGTAACATATGGTCCCTGCCGAGCCTCCACCGAATATACGATAGTCCTAATCCTGTGAAGACTAAGTCTAGACAGCCTTGATCTCTACAATAACATTTAGCTTTCCTTCCTTTTCTCCGCCGGCAGGATAGCCGGTTCGCTAAGAAAAATGCTTGTTGGCCTGTTTGAGTCCTGTCGATGGCTGTAATTTTTTCTTACCACCTTAGGTCTTGTTCCCCAAAATCTATCTTGGCAGCGAAAGCAAACGAAAGAATTAAAAATTGGAAGGTGAATAACATTTTGGAGGGGGAATGGGAGCCATGTGCTAGCTATGTGCTAACCAATCATTCATTCAAATAAGGAATACTGCATATTGCCGACCATCACAGACACTATATATTCATACATAAAAATATGGGTATACACCTACTGTTTAAAAATTACACAAACTGTTATTGATATACACAGTCCAGTCACATTAATGTGACCATCTGTCAAAAGCCAGAATAACCACCTTTCGCAGAGCGGACTGCTGCGAGACGTGCAGGAAGAGAGTCACATAGGTCCCTGAAGGTGTTCTCTGGGATGTTGAGCCATGCCGACTCTAATGCCGTGGCCAGCTGCGCTAGATTACGCGGTTGAGGATCCATGGCGTGAACAACTCGATCGAGATGGTCCCACAGATGCTCGATTGGGTTTAAGTCAGGTGAGTTTGCTGGCCAGGGGAGGACGGTAAACTCATCCTGGTGCTCTTCGAACCACGCACGTACACTGGCAGCTGTATGGCACCTCGCATTGTCCTGCTGGAAGATGCCATCATCCTGAGGAAAAACAATGCGCATGTAGGGGTGAACATGGTCCGCAAGGACAGATGCGTACTTGTATTGATCCATTGTGCCTTCCACAATGATCAGTGAACCTAGAGAATGCCAGGAAAACATTCCCCAGACCATAATGCTCCCGCCTCCAGCTTGGACCGTTCCGGCAATGGTTGCAGGGTGGTTCCTTTCAGAGGTTTCACGCCTTATACGCCAACGTCCATCTGTCCGATGGAGCATAAAACGCGATTCATCCGAAAACGCAACCTGTCGCCACTCAGTGGACGTCCAGCTGCTGTACTGGCGTGCAAATTCTAGCCTTCGCCGTCGATGAACAGCAGTCAGCATAGGTGCACGAACCAGGCGTCTGCTTCGGAGGCCCAGACGCAGCAATGTTCGCTGAATAGTACTTTGGGAGACACTTTTGGTAGCCCCTTGGTTCATTTTGGTGGTCAGTTGCTCAACGGTAGCCCGTCTATCTGCCCGAACGCATCTCCGCAACCGTCGTTCGCCTCTGTCATCTATGGCCCGTGGTGCACCACATTTGCCACGTCGCTGATTTTGGACAGTCCCATTTTGCCATGCACGGTACACTTTTACCACGGCGGCACGCGAACAGTTCACAAACTCAGCCGTTTCGGAAATGCTTCCACCCTTGGCCCGAAAGCCAATGATCATGCCCTTTTGGAAGTCGGATAAATCGCTTCGTTTCTGCATTACGCCAACGATTGAAATGTTTTCCGAAGCCCTCACACACCCTTTATATACGCTCAACTGCACTGTGCTGCCACCTGCCTTCTGTGATTGGTTATTTAATTCTGACATGGAAAGTACGTGGTGGTCACATTAATGTGACTGGACTGTAGTAGAAGGTTACTTCAATGATCAACGGACGGGCTGACTGTATGCGTGTTTTCCTCATTTCCTCTTGTCTGATGGGAATATGTGGGTACTTTCATATTCGACTGAAACTAATATTTCAGTGGTGTTTCCTATGCTGTTTTTACTAAATACGCCAAATTAATAAACTGCTAGGGGCACTATAAAATATAATAAAATACTATTGGGGCAGATGTTATATAAAACTCTTTTTTAGTTGAGGGAGATTGATTTTGAGGGAGACTGATATGAATCTCTCTTCTTCAATAGCAGTCTGCATTGATATACAATATAATTTTGTAATTTCGACGGCTAATTTAAGATATTCTTCAGCAAATTTGATAGACGCTTTCAGGCACACATTTTGCCAAAAAAGCTAAATTAAATATATTATGTCTGAATGTAAGCAACAGGTCTTAACAATTTCCAGGCTGCTAGCATAATTAATGCCGTGGTTGCGTTATATCATGTAACTTCATGTGACCGAAGATGTGGAAATTCTGCAGAGTTTCTAATGCCAAAATAAAATAACAAGTATTATTATTAGCAACTACCTGTGTTATTTGCTGCCCAGCTAGTGATGCTGACTGTTATGCGAGTGGGCTGGAGTTCGAATTTTGGAGAAGGCATGGATGTTTGTAAGTGTATAATATCTGTGCGGCAAGGGGGCACTCAAACATGA
>KK118203.1:32192-89783 GCA_000611955.2 Stegodyphus mimosarum | reverse complement strand
CAAGCTGCTATACTAACTATAATCTGTACCTGTATCTGTATCTGTGTTACTTTTAAATTTCTCAATTTGCCACACGGAAATGCAGTGTACTATCAAAGTACAATTAACGATCACCTGTGAAATTTGCAAAAACTCTCAAATTTGACAATTTACCAATCCTCATGTTGATAAGTGTTGTAGTAGGTACTATAATGTAATGTGATGTGAAATATGGAGGATTATTGGCGCTTCTGATATCAGAATTTGTTCCATTTTCTTGCAGTATGATGCAACTTTTCGGCTGACCAAAACCTAGTTGAATTTTTGCGAGAATAATGAAAGAACATTATTCTTAATTCACGTTGAATAGGCCGAAGAACAACCGCCTCATTAAATTACACAGCAATTTCTATTATTAGTCCAAAGGGGTAATTTGCCCAGAAGGACTATTAATTTCGTTTTGGCATTTTGCGTTGGTTCACTAAAAGCGTTGATTCACTTTTCAAATTGTTGTCGCCAAATGTTCTCGCCCTGTATTATATTTAAAGAAATTAAATAATGAAGAATCTGCATTAATGTATGAATGTTTCCCCCACTGTGATAAAACAACGGTACCTAGAGTAATCAAATTTTGAATATTGAATGTTTCCACCCGAATATGGGCACCTGGAATCCCGAAATTGAAATTTGGAATTTGTTTTGTATCTATTTCATATTTTGTAAAACTTTAACAAATTTTTGATTAACAAACTCAAGGATTTCAAAGAGAGCAATGGCAACGTTGTACAGAAAAAACATTTTTATCTCCTTCGCGCGAGACTGTGTATCGGAGATTATAAATATATGCTTATTTTAAAATTATTGTGCGATATTGCTCTTGAACTGAATTTTATGGTTTAAGTGCGAAGAACATGATATTTAATAAATAAAGGTAACACACAAAACGTTAAAAAAAGCCCCTTTGGACGTAATTTAAATCTGGAACCTTTGAGATTCCCACCCCATTGAATCAACTGCAATAACTACAGAAATTAGAATTCCAACATTTTAAAAATACTGCACTTTTACGCTCCAGCAATAAATTCAAGATATTCATTACGCTTTTTAGTTTGCAGACGATAAATAAATTTAATTTAAAGCACAAAATTGTCAAAAATAATCTTAAATTTGTATAGCACTGGAAAAGTTTCAAAGGCAAAGTTGATATCTGTCTGCTAATACTTGTTTCGATTTAATAAGGGGTATCATTTTTTACCATACCAGTTTCAGCTTGAACCCTTTTTTATCATAATCTGTCATGGAACCCTGGTTGCAATACATATTAAATCCCTTCCCATTGCCTCCAATCGATATTAAAAAGTTTGAAGCCAAATCCCAAATCACTGCAATACCGTTATAGAAGAAATTCAGGCATAGGATGTCCTGATATCTAAGCTCACTTTCAAAAACACTTTGTCAGACAAACTTCAATAAACTTCCGATCCAATAAAAACTTTCCAGTTCGCTTTCAGATTTTCTAATTTTGAGCTAAATCACCGCTCCTAAAGATAAACTTGCGAGAAAAGGTAGTCCTCTGTGGATGGGAAAAAAAAGATCTCTTTATTTTTTGGGAGAGCAACGTTTGCACTTCAAATGTGAGAGCAAACAGTCTCCGTTGATTTAGTGTGAGTCTGTGTTCCGAACGCAGTCGGTGATTGGGTATCCAGTTTCGCTAGTTAAAAATGATGTCATCCGTATTTGTACATTAATGGTTCTTTACTAGATTTAAATTGTGTAACGATGGTTAAATTTTATTTTATTTCTAATCATGATATTATTGTGCATAATTAAGGTAGAATAATACGCCGAACAAGTATTAATCTAGAATAATCACACAGCAAAAATAAGCGTTATATTTGCAAATATAACGCTGATTTTTGTTGGTTGACTATTCTAGATTAGTCATTGTGCATGTTAAGAACTATTTCTGGATCTTCATGGAAATAGAACATTTAGTTTCATTGATTTAATATGTTAGCGGTTGTTAATACTACTTATCCGTCCAGAGATGAGAGAATTTCTTGCGATTATCAAAAACTGCATAGATATTAAGTGTTTTCATAAACTTGGTATTTGCAGATGATGATTTAAATTTAGTAATTAAGTGAGCAAAACACGAATTATAATACATTTGATTTGCAACTGCTATTAGGTGCAAAAAACAGGCACTTCCAAGGAAAGCCAACTGACAAATCTATAATTAAAATATCTATATACGTAAAGAAGGAAGTTTGTGTGTTTATTTGTTCGCTAATAACTCAGTCACTACTGTAGCTATCGCCACCAAACTTCCTACAATTCTTTTCTGGGTCCTGGAAAAGGTCGACGTTTACTTTTTTCCAAAAACAAGTGGCTAAAATCAGAGATATTGATTAAAAACTCGGAAAATAATAATTTTCGCCCTCATTTTTCCGATTGGCAACGGTCTTGCGGGCTGGAGATGAAAATCTGTTTTATTTCGAAAGTTGTTGCCACTGCTCGCTTTCAAATCCTAGAGTTTGTTAATAAAAAATTTCTAAGTTTTACGATGAAATAAAAATAGCATTGCCAAACATTAAATACATTATTACCGATTCCAAAATTTCGTGGGAAGCCATTTCGACTATTCCCATCTTCGTACGACTTTAATCAGCTGAAATACTAATTAAAAACTCTTAAAATACTAATTTTCGCACTCATTTTTTTGAGTGGCAACAGTCTCGCACGTTGGAGATAAAAATGGTTTATTTCGAAAAGTGTTGCTACTGCTCGCTTTCAAATCGTAGAGTTTGTTAATCCAAAATTTGTAAGTTTTAGAAATTCTCTCCATATAAAAAAATGCCTGTTTGTGTGTTTGTTCGCGTTACTGATCTTTGATCAATCATGATCACTTTTTTGCCACATTTAATAGAATAAAATTGAAAATAGGTGAAATATTGGATGGAACTTGAGCTTTTACGACCATTTGATTAGAAAGTGGAGAATCATAAAAAAAACTGTGGCCATTGTTGCTGATATAATTAGTTTATTTTTGTATCGAAATTTTTTATGTGGGTTCCATTTAGCATCAGACTGGAAAATGTAGGACTATGAATCGTATTTTTTGCATCGTTATTAGAGAAGGATTACAGCGATATCGTTCTCTCTGTTGTTAGATGCATTACTCTCAATCTAACTTAACTGGCATCGGGTACTTCCGCTAGTTTTATAACAAAGGTATAGAGTCATTAAGCCATTTAGAAGCAGTAGAAATGAAAAATCATCAATGTTTTCGTCGGGACTCGAACCACGGACCTCTCGAATACTGGCCTGGGGATTAGGGGCCCCAGTCGCCAAATCCTGATGATAGAGAATCATCATCCACCTCCTTTTTTAGTTCGAGCGCCATTTGCAGAGTCGTTAGACCATTTAGAAGCAGGAAAGATGAAAGATAAGGAATGCCTTCGCCGGGACTCGAACCCCGGACCTCTCGAATACGGGCCGAATGTACTGACCACTAGACTACGAAAGCATGCGAAGAAGACGGAAAAAGTACCTTATAAAGGTAGATAGATATATATGTATTGTTTTAGAACGTATTAATTTCTATCTGGGGAAAAGACATTTTAATATGTAAGATTAAACCTCATTTTACGTCTATTAATGTCTGGCTTTGATTAGAAAAATATAGCTTGTTTAAACATTCTAGCAGTACCTCCAAACGATACCGTATATACTTGTTGGCTAATCTGAAATTCCGAAAGCTCTAATTCTTTCCTCCGTTGTGCGATTTTTTATACTCTGTACTTTTCTCTGCTTGACAGCATCAAATATAAAACTCATCAGATGAGGTTTGGGTTTTGTTGATGGGTAATATTTGACTCATAGCGTAAGAACATTTCTCGTATGTACGCTACGACAAATTGGTATCAAAATTGCCTGACCTTTTCTTGCCAAAGATTGTTTGAAAACTTTTCATCCACAGCAAACCAAAGCTGGCCGCATATTCATATTCAATTTCAAAATGTATAATAAAGCCTAGCAGAGCAATTGACTATCTTCCTCGGACAATCACTTCTGAAAATGTAAAATGATTCTGATCTTGGAAGTATTCTTGAAAGTTTAATAATGCGTAAGCCATAACTTGAACATCGCCTTTGTAAGACGATCATTTCCACTTCTGATCAAAATTGCTCAAAATCGTGGCTGATCATCTTAAGGAGATTCACTACATGTATACAGTGAAACTGATCTCTAAGCAAAACTCATAACTCCTAAACATAAATTCTTTTAGACGATACCTCTGAAAATGACCAGTATTTTTGAGATCGCAAGTAAGCATCTGTATTAAATATTACAGCTTACGCAAAAGACCAAATACACTCATGTCCATAAATTAAGGATAATGTAAAATCAGGCAAAGGAAGAGTTAGAAGCAAAACAAATTTGACTTATTTGTAAAGCTTATTTATTAAACAAAAGGTAAAGAGCAAAAAACGATGCTATATGTTTAATATTATTAAAAAAATTAGCGATTTTTTTCTCCCTGGAGGAAATTACAAAAAATACCTATTTACAAAAAACAATATTACATGGTTGGTATGATTGTTAATACATTGTATGTCTCCCAGACGATGCAATACAGTCCGTACAACGCCTAGGCATGCTGAGTATCAAATTATCAATCTGATCTTGGGGGATATTACACCATTCAAAAAGCAATGTTCTTCGAAGTTCCGGTAGACATGTAGGAGGAGGTTGACGGGCTGTAACTCGTCGGTCAAGCATGTCCCACACGTGCTCTACTGGATTCAAGTCGGATGAGAATGCTGGCCAGTCCACACGGGTGATATCCTCCGACTGAAGGCATACGCTTACTATGCTTGCACGGTGAGGACGACCGTTGTCATCCATAAATACAAATTGTGCTCTAATGGCGCCCCGAAACAAACGTACAAGTTGTTCCAGAATGACGTCCCGATAGATTTGGCTTGTCATGGTTCCAATTTGAACATGCAGGTCAGTTCTGGAACCCAGAATAATTCCACTCCAAACGAGCTCTCCTGCACCACCGTAACGGTGTCGTTCAATGATGTTTTCTTGGTGGTAACGGGTACCTGGAGCTCTCCATATGAAAGTCCGGCGACAATCAGACTGCAAGCTAAACCTGGACTCATCGGAAAACATCACACAATCCCACTGTTGCGGTTCCACAATGCATGGTATCTACTCCAGGCTAACCGCAGGCGACAGTGAGTTGCAGTAAGTGCGACGCATCTGACAGGTCTACGAGCATATAGACCAATCTGCCCTAAGCGTCTGTAGACGGTCTGCCTTGAAATTATCGTACCAGTGGCTGAAGAGAGCTGACGAGACAGATCTGAGCCTGTGCTCCGCCTGTTTCTTTTGGCAGTAACTGCCAAATACCGGTCCTCATTCGGCGTTGTAACTCTGGGGCGACCTGTGCTGTAACGTCTACTCACATTCCCATCATCTTGGAATCGTTGGCAAAGCCTGGAGATGACACTCCGGGCAATTCCAAGTTCGTCTGACACTTCCAGTTGGGTACGCCCACATTCCAGACGGCCGATAATTCTACCACGTAAAAAATCATCTAAATGCGTCCTTCGTGTCATAACTATTCGGTTATTGCACTGAAATGTTTATAAAGCGCCTGCGAACAATTTTACTTCTTTGCCTGTATTTCTTATATATCACTCTCTTACACTCTCGTCACTGTGACGTACTATCGGTTTCATTTGGTTACTTCCTGAAATTTGCATATGATTCTTGAAGATGTGTGTAGTGATTTTACAGGTGATATATTTATTTTAGAGTTCGATTTTCTCGTGACTCCGAATTGTCCTTAATTTATGGACATGAGTGTAATTTGGAGTTACAAATTCGTCGTGGAGAACTTTCATGGTATATGTCCATAATTCATAAATATTAATTAGGAGGGTACCATAAAATTAGTAACTACATAATTAGTCCAAAATGCTGTCAGTTTAGAAACACGATTTTTCGTTGTTTCACTTTTTATTCGAATCTTTTGCCATTCGGCATAATGTAAGGTATTTATCTTTCAAATTGGATCTGTCTGTTATTAATTAATAAACTAAGCTTTTAACTAAACTAGCTTTAAACTGAGCCTTAGATACAGTTCTTAAGAACATTATTTTTTTTTACTTTTTACCTTATTGATTTAAATAAAATGCATTCAATTTTTGATATTCTAATTCAAAACATTAAACATGTTTGTAGAATTGTGTTATATATTTTATCACTTTCGAGTATACAGAAGATATATAATTCCCAAGTTAGTCTGAAAGAACGTTCATTTGTCGTCCTATAAAATACTTCGTTGTTTCATCTGGGACATCTCTATTGATAATACGTACTGATATACCATAAATTTTCAAAGAGGCATTTCGGATTACCGTTAAAATCTGAATCCGTTTTGGAATTTCACCATACTAATTTCTTATCTTATTTACGACAACAAATATAAAAAATATACATAACAAAATCTGAAAGATTTGAGATTTTATATTACGGCCAAAAAAGGCGTTTTTTAACGGTTTGTGTGTTACTTTTATTTATTAAATGTCATGTTCTTCGCACTTAAACCGTAAAATTCAATTCAACAGCAGTATCGCAAAATAATTTTACAATGAGTATATCTTTAGAACTTCCCATACACAGTCTCTCCCGCTGAAGATAAAAATACTTTTTTCCGTACAGTGTTGCCATTGCTCGCTTTGAAATCGTTGAGTTGTAGAATCATTAGGTACTTTTGGAAGCTGAAGTGATGAAAAATGAGCAACGCCTTCGCCAGGAATTGAACCACGGGTCTCTCGATTACGTCTCGAGCGTGCTGACCACTACACCACGAAGGCATGCGAAGAAGGTGGGAGAAACACCTTATATATTCCCCCTTTTAAAGGGCGACTGGGATTTCGGGAACCCAGTCGCCAAATCCAGGTGGTGGAGAATCATCATCCACCACCTTTTTTAGTTCCGGCGCCAGTTGTAGAGTCATTAAGAACTTTTGGAAGCAGGATTCATAAAAAATGAGGAGCTCCTTCGCCGGGAATCGAAACACAGACCCCTCGGTTACGTGTCGAGCCTGCTAACCACTACACCACGATGGCATGCGAAGAAGGCGGGAGAAATACCTTATATATGCCCCCTTTTAAAGGGCGACTTGTGTTTTGGGAACCCAATCGCCAAATCCCGGTAGTGGAGATTCATCATCCACCACCTTTTTTAGTTCCGGCGCCAGTTGTAGAGTCATTAGGTATTTTTGGAAGCAGGATTCATAAAAAATGAGCAACGGCTTCGCCGAGAATCGAAGCACGGACCCCTCTGTTACACGTCGAGCGTACTGCCTACTACACCAGGAAGGCATGCGAAGAAGGCGGGAGAAATACCTTATGCAGTTTGTTAAGTAAACGTTCGTTAAAGTGTTACAAAATATGAAATAGATAATAAAAAAAATTCCAAATTCCAAATTTGGGCTTCCAGATACTCATATTCTGAGGAGGCTTACTTTATTCAAAATTTGCTAATTTGATGGCTCTAGGTACTGTTGTAGAGATAAATGAATTTTAAATTTCATAGCTAATATTAATTTTCTTGAAATGTAGTTGTTATTCAAGGATATTTCATTTCAAAACAATACTTAAGGACTCAAAACGCAGCGTAAAAATGTATGTCAGACAACTTTGTCTAAAACGTTTTATATAGTATTGAATATGCCCGCGACCGATTTTAGGGCAAGGAGGGTTTTAAAATTCATGCTTTGTGCTTGGTCTTAAAGTTGCAACTTTAGATGTGATATTTTAATCTCTTCAGTTAATTTATTTTGACAAAAAGCCAACAAAAATTCTTTCTCTTATTTTTCAAAGCTTTATATAATGCTCAAATTGAAAATCTTCACTTCGAAACCTGTAAAATCTTTTAATCTGAACAGGACATGTGCTACATATTTTGTGCCCATTTTGCAGTCTCTGCGGTACTAAATTCTTCTGCACGATGCCTCCATAAATTCCAAACATTTTGCCAGTCTAAATTCTGCTGTACAGTACCTCGAATACTCGTATATTCTAAAAATATTGGCATGCTTAAATTTTGTTTCTTGCATTTTAAATTCTAATTTTTGTTGTTTATATTTTTAATTCTAAAACTTTCGTCATCCCAAAATTAATGAAAACATAGCTTATTACTGATTATTAAATTCTGGCGCCCGCAACTGCATCCACTCCGGCCCCAACCTTGTTCTAAAATTCGTGTGAATGCTCTCGCCTGAGTAGAATGGCATGTATTAAAAGTCATCTTCTTGTCGGACTCTATGTTTTAACTTTCTTGTCCTTCTCTTTTCTTTTCAGAGATTTTTAAGAAAGTAGAGAAAACTGCAACTATAATAGCTTGTAAATATTTTTCATTTGGAAATATTTAAAGCCACTGATACCAAAAAGTATCTTCTGTATGTTATTTTTCTTTATTTTAAGCCCTTGAAATTCAAATAGCTGTCTAGAAGTAATACGACTTTTCAGAGAAGGACGTTGAAATTCTCAAGACTTTGGTTGTAAACAATTCACTGGCTAAAAATACAACCCCGTGAATGCGTTTGCATAGAACAATTTGCATAACAAAAAGCTCTCATCTTCATTGCCATATGATAATGTACATGCATATATTTTGCATTCTATCGGAGAACGTTTCAAATCAATAGTTAGACATTTACTAACCCCGACACCAGTCTAAAAGTGCATTTTTGAGAAAATATGGAACACAAATTAATCTATATATAAACTGCTCGAGTTAAAAAAAATTCTTTTCTCCAGAAAGCAAAGTTTCGCCATAAAATTCGAAGTTTATGGCATTGCTTCTTCTTTTATTTCTCTGTAAATTCACTTAAATATTGTTCCAGCTAGAAAATCTGTCTACATGTTTTTATGTAGCTAATGTATCATTGTCAGATTGCTAAAAAGATAAAACATATGAGCTTCTTCATAAATTGTTAATAAAAAAGGAATAATACTGGTTTCTTTGATTTTAAATATAATCGTGTTTGCCCTAAGCTTATTTTCCTTGAAAGTTTTAAAAGTCCATATCACCCCTTCCAAAAATATGTAAAGAATGGCTGGAGTTTAGGAGTGAGAATCTTTAAAAGTAAATTGCACTCTTGCTTGAAACAAGCATAGCATCTATGGTGTTCAGCCTAAGAGATTCATCCTTGCATTAATACCACACAGGAGAAGTATCTTCAGTTCCTTGCAGTATGACAGATTACTTTTCGATCACAGGTAGCGCCACCTTGTTCGTCACTCTACCAAACACAGATCCATCCGCTAACGATGTCAGATCGAAACGCTCACAACTGAAGTCGGGTTAGGTTATTTGGATACAGCGAAACACAGGAGGGCTATCTGCCTAAAGAGAGGAATACCTCCATAGAGAACTCTTTAAGGGAAACCGCCACGTATTCACGGTATACATGGAAAAACTTCAAAAAGCACCATGCAACCAACCCTGGGATTAAACCCCAGTGTACATTCAGCGGTCTTAACTACTCGGCCATTGCTGGTGCTCCCCCCATCTGAAAGAGTGCATTATCGTTATTACTACTTAACTTAGTGAGGTATATCAAGTAATTCCCTTTTCCGTTACTAATGTACGATGCGTTAAAGAGCGAAACAAAAGTCTTGAAAATTATCTTGTTTTATGAATGAAACTCGTTCATACTGTTTATTAAGTACATTGGCCTGAATGGCACATGTGTGCTTCTGGTTTCAGTTCCAATTGTCGTGCATGATAAAATTATAACATAAAATGCTCCGGTATACATACGACGTCATCAAAACTACTCCTAACAGTTGTTACTATAAATCATTATAGAAATTTTATAATGCTAGTAATTTAAACATTTTTTGCACTCTTTATTTTGAGTAGTTTCATTTTGTATTTTCTTTGTTATTCTCGTTAAACCTTTTTTTTTACTTTTTCAGATATATACATACATAATAGGGTGTTGCCTAATTCAACCGACAAATCCAGAAGATGATAGTAGATATCAAGAGGAGAAAAAATTGTCATTGAGCATAGGGTCGCAAACCATATTTAGCGGGACAAAATCACAAAACTCGTCATGAAGTATGTGACATCAAGTGGAAAAAAAAAGGACGAATCTATAGAAAAAAAATTTATATGACATAAAGTGGGATTACAATGCATCACAGTTCGACGTCAGAAAAGATATGACAAGACATTTTTTAGGAACTGTTCGAATTGCACTGCGAAGATCGTTGCACAGCCAACACCGTCGGACAAAGAATTGCCGTACGCTTTCAAACATACCCGATGGCTGGCCATGACTACTGAAGGGACGACGATCCATCCTGTCAAACCCTCCCGTGTGTCCACAATGGTCTGATAAACAAGCAATGTCTGGTGACCCCAGTAGAAGAAATCTGAAGGATTGAGGTCTGGGGAGCATGGTGGTTAAGCTTCGCAATCGCGAAATGTGCTGGTGCACCATCATGCATGAGCCACATGTTCTGGCTTGCAATGACCGGTATTCCTTTCATCAAATCCGGGAGAGCGGGGTCCTGTAGGGGAACTAAGTAATTTGCGCACTAAGGCGTTCAGACATAAGGTACGGTCTCAACAAATGATCGATCTCCCACAATCGCTGTCCATTATGTTAATACCGAACTTGCGTTGCACTTTCGGCGAGACAGTGGTATAGAGATTTTCGGACGACCACGTATGCTCATTGTTCGTTTAACCACGCCTTCTGTCGTAAAGCAAGCTTCATCTGATAATAAAATAGCGGCGGGAAATTGTGAATCTTTCTGTGGAGCATCAAGCATCCAGCGTACGAACTCTACCTGAAGGGATTAATGGACATCACTGTGGAGATGGATCTTCTGCACGTCGAAGGAGTGCAAGTTTTTTGCACACAGAACCTTTCACACCATTTCTTGCCGAATGCTCAGTTCAGCTGCAACCGATTAACTACTAGACAATGGAGAAACTGCAAACCTTTGCAATAGTTACGTAATAATGTATAATCCTCCATTTTTACGATTTTCACCGAATAAACGTGGTTTGTGACCCCCACATTCTATGGTTATTTTTCATCCTGTTGATGCCTAACAATCCCCTCTGAATTTGTAGTTCGAATTCGGCAACACCCTATATATACAGAGATGGATGGATGGATAGATAGATACATAAAAATTATAAATGAAAGATAAAAATTAAGTCACAAATTAAATTAATAAAGGGGTTAATCTTTTAACCGGAAGTACACGCATTAAAACTGAAACAAAAGCAATTCAATAAACTAGCATAGTAAAATAAATATTTAAAAAAGTTGTTGAAAATTTCTTGGTCTTTTTGAAGGAGCTACCAAAGAATTTTTAGAGCCACACTTCTGAATTTATCAAGAATTCACAATCATCCGGATATAATTCAGAAACGTACCTGTGTTGAAAATTTTTCGGCCGCTCCTTGAAAAAGGACAACGAAGTTTAAGTAACATTTTTTATATCACTTTCATATAGTTATATTAGCTGTATTCATTTTATTACGTTATTTTATAGAACTATTTTTATTTCAGTTTTGATGTGTGCATTTCCGGTTAGACTGTTGACCCCTTTTTTATTTAATTTGTGATTTAATCATTATCTCTTGATTATTAAATTAAATTTGGAGCATGTTACCAGACATTTAATATAGAGAGACAGAAAAAAGTAAAAAGTTTCGAAAATTCCAACTTTTTTTACTTTGATGAAAGATTTTGTACTCGGTTAATAATTCCTTTTGTAAATACGACTTGAATTCTTTTGCTGGATTTCGTAAATTATTACGTTTTAATTTGAATTTTAGTGTTAGTAAAGTGGCTACATTACTTTTGCTTTATTAGGAAAATTGAATTTATTTCATTTAAATATATATTTATGTATTTTTATTTCATATGAAATGAAAGCGGCTGTGTAGAAGAGGCATTCAGAATTTTTGGATGAACTATAATAATTAAATGACTTCAAATGGTTCATCAGCTAATTTTGGATGAACAGAAACACGATAGTTTCCTAGAAAATGGAGTTCAATTGAGATCTGATCTACCTCCTCTTGATAACATTAAATAAGATTTTGATTCTACTCTTTTTCCTTTTCTTCTCTTATGTGTCTTTATACATATTGTTGTTTTCGGGATTTTTTCTGGTTTAAAAACACTGAGTTGATGGAGTTTTCTCAAACTTTTTATTTGGAGATTTCGGGATTGTACTAGTTTTAATTTTTTTTCATTTCTTTGTCCTATGAGGTCGAAATTTATTGCTTTTTTGTCTATAATTAATTTATTTTTCAGCAGCATTTTACTCTTAAAAGATGTTGGGATATTTTTGTTGTAAAAAAATCTGAAATACTGTATAAATATAAATGCTTTTACTTTTCAGATGTAATTGTTATTGTGGCGTCCGTCGTAGTCCTGTCTGTGGGAAGCAGTGGTCAGATGTTCGCAGCCTCTGCTCTAAGAGGTCTGCGCTTCTTCCAGATCTTGCGCATGGTGCGCATGGATCGGAGAGGTGGAACTTGGAAACTGCTTGGCTCCGTCGTTTATGCGCACAGACAGGTGACCATTTTCTTCCATTCTCTTTGATGATAATTATTTAGATGACACTTAGGCAATTTAAAGAACCAAAACACTATCAAATTAGGCAATCTTTCAACAAAGACAGAAATCTACCATATGGATCTATCGAGCAAACAAATTGTCATGTGAATAATCAGTAGCAGCATTTAGGTGCTAAATCTGTTATTTAAATTTCTTCTTTGTCCTAATTCAGACTATTGAAATTACTTCTAAGATTCCCCAACGCATAACTCAGAAGTACGTTTTTTCTAGTGCCGTGATATTCAAAATATTTCCGGTGTGAAAACTGCTTGAAAAATTACCCATTCTGATTTATCACGTTGAGTAACAATGCGATTTCGGAAGTAGCTTTTCATTTATAACGCCAGAAGTTGCTCCTAGTGATAAGTTGCTTTCATCAATTCTGTTAATCAAACTCCAGAAACATATGTTATAAATTAGGTTTATTTGAAACCTGACAGCTGCAATATTTATCAAACTTTCGTAGTCAAAGATTTCGTCATTATTATCGATTATCGTTTTTGATAGGTGAAGTACTGTATACTTCTTAAAACCCGATGATAAATCTTCTTTCTTTGTTTCCAGTAGCAAATACGTATGATTTGTGTATGTAGTTTAACGACAGTCTTGTCTCCAATTTGGAAGTTAAAATAGTATTAGAGAAAAAGAAAAGTTCAAAGGAATACAGTGGAGTTAGGGAAACGCATATTTATTTAAAACAAAGGGGAGGTATTTTCATGGCAATGAATTTAGTTGGATCATATTTAACAAAAGCCATTGGTTGACATGCAAGTTGCTGGTGCCTGTTTATAACTCGTTGTGCGACAAATAATATTTTTGATATACTGTGGGACACTAATGATTTCACGTAATGGTATTTTTTCTAAAATCTGAATTTCTACTACATTTCACTAAGTAAAGGACACGTATCTGTAATTTAAAGCTTTATTTGAATTTCCTAAATTGAACTGCAAAAGATATTTTGTTGTCTAGTGTAATGCGTAGCTACTTAGCAACAGAATTCAATAAATTTCGGGTATTCAGATGGATAATATATGATGTGTTGACAGAATGGTCTTTTGGGGAATTTTTTTAATTTCCACTGGCTTGGCAAAAAGTTACAAAGAACTAAAATCTTACAAAGAGAGGTAACAAACAATAGAACTAAGAACAAAAGGAACAAAGTCATTGCCTAAGGAGCACTCTTGCCTCCCAATATCTTGACTCCTCCGTAAGACCGCGAAAAGCCCCCACATCGAAGCAGGTTGTCCCTGTCCATTTCTTCTCCAGAATTACAATGTGAGCAAATAGCATCGCTTGAAATGCCTATGCGGTGCAGGTGAACGGCAAAGCAATCATGTCTTGTAGACAGACGGAAAGCCGCAACTGCATTGCGTCTTGGACTATCGGGAATAAGAGAAGGACTTGCCAGTCTCCAACCAAGGCTGTATGAGTCTGAAGATTTCGTAAGATATTAGACGTAAATAAACTTTTTAAAAACAGTTTAATCCTCCAATACAAAATGGTTGTATTAGAATGTAGTAAGTTGGCGCCTCTTTTTGCAAGTAAGTCCGCTTGTTCATTGCCACAATGGCCAGGCACCCACTGGAGAACGATTTCTTTCCTCTTTAAAAGTGAGAGCTCTCAGGAAATCTTTCTCTGAATTTCTACTACATTTCACTAAGGAAAGGGCACGTATCTTTTTTGGAAATAGAGTAGAAGATTTCTGCATACGAACGACAATGTGCTCTTCACTAAAGCAGCTTCCAAGTGAAGGTAAATAATGGTGCAATTGACGATGTGTAGTTATTTAAGTGTGTAAAGGATTAGCAGTATTATCAGTGAAATAAGTCGAATCTTGGAATAATGTGCTATGCTTTGCAGTTATACTATACATGTTGTCTGATTTTATACAAAGTGTCTTAGGGAAAAAAATAAAGTAACAATTTTACATGGGATATTCGGAAGATTAGAAGAAACAAAATGACGTTCGAGTAGTTTCAGTACACCACTTTGTTCAAAAGTTATACGATCCGGTAGCATTGCGAGCTGATGTTCCATCTATCTCTAAGATAGTCACACTTAGATTTCGTCTTATGATGGGACTACGTAAACAAATCTTATTCTAGGCGTTTTTTAAGCATTACAAAGGAACTCGCTGGTCATATTCAATTAGACTTTCACAACCTTTCGGAAATCCTGACAAACCTACCTCATGTACCTTTTAATGTACTTCACAGTCCGTAACTCGAAGACCCAACACTACTCATATGAAGCGCAACTGTCTGTGATTTCAGCAATTAGTATTAGATACGTCATGCACCACACTCGAGACGTGGAATTACATCACGGTGTATCTTTTTCACGTTGGCCAAAAATGATGTCACGAGATTTTGAATTCACATATTATCTAAATGAAACAGAATACCACATTCATTCCAAAAACATTTTATTTTTCCTGCCCTTCCTAATATGCAATGTAATGTTGTCACTTGCCTGGGATACCCTGTATGTTTATTTCATGAGCATGACTTTCCGTTTTTTTATTCTCAGCAAATGTCCTAATGAGTACTTGACTAAGAAATGTATCATTTTAAAATATTCGAAATACTGTACTTCCCGAGAATGACTTTTGTTATTGACATACAGGAATAAGTTCTTATTGCAGAAGCGTACTTTATTTCATGTGTTAAAAGGACTGCATAATTAAGAACTGCAAAATTTAAAATAGCTTTAAGTCGGTACTAAAATTGTAGAGACATTAGGTATTTGTTTTAAAATAGAAGAGATGAAAAATGAACAATACCCTCGCCTGGACTTGAACCATAAACCTCTCGAATACGCTCCAAGTGTACTTGACCCTTACACTACGAAGGCACGCTAAGAAAGCGGGATAAATACCTTATATACTCCCCCTTTTAAAAGGCGTTTAGGGGTCCCAATCGCCAAATCCTGGTGATGGAGAATCATCACCCACCGCCTTTTTAGTTCGGGCGCCACTGTAGAGACATTAGGTATTTTTTGAAAATAGAAGAGATGAAAAGTGAGCAATGCCCTCTCCGGGATTCGAACCACAGACCTCTCGAATGCACGTCGAGTGTGCTTGTCCATTACACCACGAAGGGATGCTAAGAAAGCGGGAGAAATACCTTATAAAATGAACTAGTCAAGGTATTCCACGAATTTTACTTTTGCAATCGGATATAGAATTTCATTTCATCCATGTTTTTACCATTACTTTTTCTGTATTAGATGATATACCATGTATTTACATTTATCAAAAGATGTACATTATTAGTTTCTTACATTAAATATATTTGTGAACAGTGAACATTGATAGTTCTCGAATGAAAGACTGTATGTATTATTTTTCATGACTGATTAATTTTATTTGTTTTTTTCTCTTTCCCACAGGAACTAATTACTACTTTGTACATTGGTTTCCTCGGCCTCATTTTTTCTTCGTTTCTCGTTTTCTTAGCTGAAAAAGAATCGAATTCAGAACATTTCAGCAATTTTGCTGATGCCTTGTGGTGGGGTGTGGTAAGTAGAAATCCTAGAAATATTATAGCCTTTTTCTCTCAACTTTTCGCAAACTGTATTTAGATGTATGTAATTATGTAGTAAATATGCATAATGAAAAGCAAATAAACCTGTTAAAATATATTTAATACAAATCCTCAATTTGACACATTTAAAACTAAGTCGGATGACAAATTATAGCAAAATGTTCAAACGGTTTATAACTCTGCAGGAATATCTTCATGGAGAAATTTCTAACGGAAACTTGCTGCTTTTTAGATTACAAAATAAGGAAAAATCTCAAAATTATTGTGTTTTCAAGAATGGAACCCAAGTTAAGCTATTAATATTTCCTTTGCTTCAGCCTGGCAACCACTCGCGGACCTTCGTAGATGTGGATAATATCCGCAGAACTGAATCTGTATCCAAATGAATTGGAAACCATCAGCAGAATACGTAGCTATAACCATAACCTTAACAAACTGGCTGCCATAAATATTGCACAGTGGTCTTCAGTAATATTTAACTCTGAGACTTTGAGATTCTACGTTTCTCAATGCTTGTTTAAGTATTAGTATTTTCTCTAAATGTAGCTTCTTAATAGAGGTTTAAATTTTGTAGAACGGCATAACGGAAATATCCATGCACCCTAGTTTGATTTAACTTGAACTGTGCTGCCTTTCTATATATGCCTGAAAGTAATATTGATTCAAATTCCAAGTTAAGTAGAAAAGTAGTGCAAGAGGAAATAAAAAAAGACATTTGGTTCCGCAGATTCTGTATAAATTAGCAACCAGTGTATCAGTAATACAAATAAATATTTGAAATAACTTCATTCTTTACCTAGCTATTTTATAAGTTTTCTGTAATTCATATTTAGCATGATTATATATAATGTTATACGTCTATTAAAGCATATTTTTCTTCTGATAATTGTTTTGCTTTTAAATGGTAACAAGTTCTTCCTGATTATTCTAAATTAAGTGTTGCTAAACCAATAGTATTATTTGCCAGAAGAAAAAATATATTTCCATCTAATTAGAAATTCCGATCTGTGAAAACTGGTCGATAAGACTGGTTAAACACTTCTACTTTATTATCAAACAGCATTTTCGACCAAGCTCCTAAATGATAAGCTGGTTTGAATGGACGTTTTATGGCTTTCCCCATTTGAGCCAGTTTCTCTCCTTATTCGCCAGATTTGAAACCTAGACTACTTTCTCTTCCCTAAAATGGTATCTAACCTCAAAAATCATTATTTTAATATGAATACATTATTTAAGACTCAAACAGTTTTCCGAAGTTATGTTCTGCGAAGAAATCAAGCAACTGTCTGAACGTGCTAACAGTTGCATTTACAAAAATGGTATCGAAGGCTGAAGAAAGAGAATTTTTCTCCGATTCTGTCGAGTTTCGTGCGAACGTAGTCCTAAAACGTTTCAGTTACAGCGTGAACAAAATGCCTTTTGGAGCAGCACATCTGCCGTTATTTTTCCACATAACCATAATGTAAAGGAAGCCATTATTTATATTTTTATGCTTAAATTATACAAATCTTATGTTCGGTATGCATATTTTAATCTCTGGAAGTCTGGGTGATTATCTAAAGTGATATTCTCAGCAGATATGGAATCCTGTAAGATAACAACATATATTTATTACCACTGAACTTGATTACGTTTCGAAGGCACTACTGTTCTTAGGAAAGATTTACGTGTCTTTAAAGGTGGTCTTTAAAGGTCTAAAAACTGCATTGGTTATTTCATGCTTATTAAAATTTTCCTTACTCACTTAAAAAATTAGTTTTTTACGAAATTAGCTCCTAGTGTTTAACTAATGTTTTCGTTCATTGTGGTTCTGTTTAAAAATAATGATATGTGTTTTCTGACTTTCTCTTTTCCACTTGATGAGAGAGGTTTTAAAAGCTTTACTGCTGCAAGGATATGTTAGTGTTACAATATGAGGTTCTTCAGAAAATTGCATTACCTGCCAAAAGTGCAATTTGGGGGGGGAGCAGAAGGATGGCCACGCGTTCAGCTCATTTTGCCATTGCTCCTCTTGACGCCGTCCCTTAGTAAAGTTGGTAAAACATTCTTAAAATAATAAGACTCAAACTCGAATTGAAATCTGCGGCACAGAAACCAAACATCATACAACCAAAACGAAAGGGCATTTTATTTTTCACTAATGATATTTGGATCTTCTAGTGTGAACGCTAAAAAGTCACCAAGACTTTCCAAGGCATGTACAAATCTGTATACAAACATTCCGATTACATTGGTTCAAGTGTTCCGATTTAGCTCATAAATAATTTCAAATAAGCTTCAAAATTCAGATTTTGATCCTGTGTAACTTTACTGGAACAGTATAAAATATATATATATTTGTATATGACATTAACCTGTTCTTATAAAGTTATAATTTACTCTTTTACTTTTGTTGTTGGCCAAAGCCTTATATACTGAGGACCTTGAAAATTTAAAGTGAGTTAATATTTGAAGGTTAATCTGACCCCATATCAAACAGTGAACGTGATCGAACATATGACATAAGAACATAAAGAGAAAAACTAAAAGAAATAAATATTTTAAAACAAAATTGGTTTGGTTTATTTTGTTATGGCAGAGCACACTACAGCTACCTGCCTAATGGGAGGGATGCCTTCGTGGAAGATTTTCTATTAAAATAAAATAAAATTCATATGGGTATCACGTAGTATGTTGAGATACGTACAGCGATAGTAGAATTTCTCTTATTTATAATTTTCGATCGAACGATACTTAAATCTGCGAATACTAATAACGTTTGTTAAAGTATTTTTAAAAATTCCTTACTTTCTGTATCTGTAACACATTTTTGAAGGTGTGCTTAAAACATACAAGAAAAGAATAGTAATTTTATTACATAAGATAGTCTAAATCAGTAGTAATTAATGCTAGGAAATTAACTTCTAGTTGCCTTATTACGATATTAATGTAAGTATTTTCAGCTGACTAATGTCTAATAAAGGTATTAATTACATCGAGTAAACGTAAAGCAGATATTACGGTAAAACTTCATCATGCCCTTCACTGACTTTAAAACTTATCTGTGTTCGTTCTGTCGAATAAATCTGTTTAAATTTAGAGTAACGGTAACAGAGTTAAAATCCGGGAGTTTCTCAGTTGCTGGAAGTGGGTTTATTCTACAAGATTTATTCCTAATTCCTAGATCGAGATTATTCTAAAGATTAAAATGAAATTAACTTGAGACGCTTGTATGGGTTATTTGAAAGATACTGGCTATTCTAAATTTAATGAAATGAAGGGCAACCAGGTGTTAGCGTTTATATCTCCTCACCATGAGTGGATCGTTCTGGGGCAAATGTTTAAATTTAAATATTAATTAACTTTTGAAAATTTGAACAATATTCTCAACCTACTGATATTCTTAACCGGAAATATTTATAAAAGAATGACATAATTTAGTTATCTTTCTGTTTTTATTGAATAAGTCACTCACTATTTCATTGGAAAACTTTAAATTAAAAATCTTAAATTAGCACACTCGGGAATTGATTAAAGATTTTCTAAAGATTAGACTTGGGAATGACAAGTACATATGAATTCATTTATAAAAAATAATTATGGAATAATTCCTTCAATGCTAAAACGCGAAGATAATTCTGATAATTACTAATTACGTTCTAGAGATTATACTACTACTGAATATGAAGTACATATGAATTTATATGCTATGTAAGAATAAACTCAATTTGACTTAATCTGAACATTAATCTGTACAGACATTAGGATTTTTTTATGCTGAGAGACGGGAATAATGAGCAATGCCCTCGCCGGGACTAACATAATGCCTTATAATTTACTAAAACTCAGTCAATGATTTATTAAAGTGAATTAGTTTCACTTTAACGTAAATTTAAAGAAATAACGTGTTAATTAAAATAAACCTGATAGTGAATGGTATATGAGCTATAAATGTGAATGTTCCTAAACGAAACATGCCCCACAAAAAAAAGGAAAAGTAAAACATAAAAAAGGAAAAGCGTAAGTAAATGTTAAATTCTATACGTGAAGCTAAGAAAGATTACATCCATTTCTTGGGGTAAAGTGTCAATCCAAGCTAAGGATGAAGCTTCTCTGTTTTTTTATTTCATTGTAATAAATCTTGGTATAACGAGTTTCTGGGCCACCATTGAAATACGTGCTTTTAATTAGTTATGTAAAATTGTCCTTTAATAAATCAATTAGCTGGCTAGATTGTATGGATAGAATTTTTTGCTGTGATAATTTATCATTCAAGCAAAATTTAAGTACCATAAAAAAGGAGATAAAATTATACCGGTATTAGAACTGACTTAACAGATTTTATAGCATTGCATTTTGAAACACGTGGAATATAAATGACATATGAAATTAAACCTTAAACATCAAAGTTTTAGTTCCCCACATCATATTTGCAACAAATTCCAACAACAACATATTTTTTCATTTGATTTTCTTCGGTCACAAGACGCACGTCTACACGGTATTCGAGTCCGGTCTATATATCTGTTACTAATGGCCATAAAGGCATTGGTAATGCGATTCTTAAACTGTATCAAAGTTTCCGGTAGTGAAGACGTTATCTTCAGGGCGATGCGCTGAAGAATTCATTTATCTTCAATGCGTGTAAGCTCCTTGTGAATTCTAAAACCGAGATGAAAACCTGAACGTTTAAAGTTTATTTTCATGTTGATGACATTTTACCTTTAATGTGCGTTTTCATGTTTTCTTATTCCACGTATAATGTTTTTTTTAAATAAACGATTTTAAAATCTATGAATGATTTATAATCATCCAATATATTGTCAAAATTGAAATCTCTTCGACAGTAAGAAATTTAAATTACAATATCTTCTATGCGTGTTTAATAACTTCAAAGACAGATAAACAAAATTCAGTTTTAATGCCTTCGTTTTTAATGAAAAGGCTTTATGAATTTTTGATTAAAACCAATGACACAGTCAGTTTGCTGCAAGTAATAATTTAAATCAACTGAACACTTCACTGGCGACGCGACTTAGTTTACGCAGCATACTTATGAAGCGTAAGTCAACTAAATGTAGAATGTCGTCATGAAAGAAATTGAACTCTAAGTCATATATTTGATTTGTTTTAGATGGTGCATCCTGACCTCAAGTACATATACTTAAATACTAGCTGAATTTTCCTATTTTTGGAGCGGATTTTAAATGAGGATCAAGGGACAGCAAAACTAAAAAATAAATAAATAAAATGTTTAAAAAAAGTTTAACTTAATTTTAAAACTGTGGTATTTTGTATTCCTTGCAAACCTTGCAAACCTAGTATTTCTGTGTAAGTACTACATCTATAAACCGTACAGTATTATACTATTGGTATAATATTTTTATTTTTATATTTAATGTTTTAACAGATAACTCTGTGCACAGTTGGGTACGGCGACACCGTCCCGATTACGTGGCCTGGGAAGTTGATAGCAGCTTTCTGCGCACTATTAGGTATCTCCTTCTTCGCCCTTCCTGCTGTAAGTACCACATTTTTTCTTCCTAAATGTAGCTTATTCTTTTCCTATTCTTCATTAAGTTTAGTTATCGTCTTTTCTTTTACATCCCGTGTTTTATACTTTGCATTACACATGATATTTTAAAATTTATTGCATGGTTAAATGTTTCTTGGAAGCGTGGCAGCAAATCCATGCTTCTATTTTAAAAAAATCCGATCTGTACACCACATGACTTCCTTTCACAGAATATGAAATTATATGCATTTTGCATTTCATTTAAACTTATTGGATTTAATTAAAACTACTTCATCGATAGTGCATAAACCACAATAGAATAAATGCACTCTCTAGAATTCACTGTATTTGTTTACCATAGCGACACTCTGACGCTAGCGTTACATCTCATTCATTTTATAACTCATAATGCACAAATATTATGTATATCATCTGAAAAATTACCTAATCGTTGCCACATGTTCTATTGAAATACTATAATAAATCTAAAACAATGTGTAAAAGAAGTTAAACATACAAACAAAAAAAGGCACAGTTTTTCTCATATGATTCAGTATTTCTCATTCAATTAATTCAGCTCTCACTTTGCAACAAGGCAAAAATACATAAAAACTCAAAATATCTATATTAAAAATTACGAAGTAAATCTTCATTACGAAGCCATTTCAAAGTAAACACTTATGTCCTCGAATAAATTTCAGAAAGGATTAAGCATGATTTAATTAGCAATAATAAAAAAGGCGTTCCTTTTGTTTTTACAAAGCTTAGTTTCTCTAGATTGGCAACAAATCCCTATTCTGCTAGATTTCAAATGTAAACAAATATGGCTCCTGTGGCCAAAAACATTAGGCTCAGCTGCATTTAAACAAATTTTAAATTGTTGTTAATTCTACAACTATAATATACAGGATAAGTAATGGCATAAAACCCCTAACCGAAAGATAAGAACAACATAATTCAATCATTTTTAAAGCAAAAAATGTACAATTTAAAAACATATAAGAATAAAGAAACTAAGCTCACTGAGCCGAAGAGTGGATATATACATATATATATATATATATATATACATATTTTTGATGCGGCCGATTGCAACAAAAATAGGAGGTGCACATCTACATGTTATAGCAGTCCTATATAAGCAAAATTTCGACGTTCTGAGGCTACTCGTTTTTGAGTTATGCGAAATATATATATATACGTACGTACGCACAGATAACACGAAAAAATCTCTTCAGAATTCATTTTAAATCAGCTTTATAATTTTTGCGGGGAAAAGAGTGCTTTATTCTGGCCTTACGTACGGATGTGAAGCAAAAACATCGTTGAATTGCATTCGATAGCGGTCCAAATGGATATTTTCGTTGAAATATGATACCCGAAATTTTTCGCGATTACAATATTACCTTTTTACTTCGTACAATGAAGTAAAACTGAAACCTTAAAATCTTGTAAATGGAGGAAAATAACGACGGTTCCATTAAAAAAATAATGATAATAACATGATAGCCCTAGAAAAAAGGAATATCCTTTGGTAACTATACACAGTCGAATTCCGCTTTTACTTGAAATATTTTTTCGGGTATTAGCAGATTACGGCTTCTTTGAATGGTGAACCATTTCAAAAATATTTCCTTAGCTTCTGTTTTCTATTTTCAGCTTTCTTCTACTGTCCAAATATTTTGCATGCGCATAAGTTACCGATTTTGATTTTTTCATAGAGCCAGCTGTAAATTTGAATAAATTGTATTTTGGCAGATATCGATTTGATAGCACCTTTTTCATATTTTGTAATAAAGTTTAGTGTGTTTTGAATAGCCTCAATGCTTTACGTTTACAGAGCTTTACGTTACAGAAGCTTTACGTTTACAGAGCTTTACGTTACAGAAGCTTTACGTTTACAGAGCTTTACGTTACAGAAGCTTTACGTTTACGTTTACAGCTGTTCATACGGATTAACTTTTGACGCAGAAAAACTACTGTGACACAAAAGTTTAATAACCTTATACCTGAAAAATATCTTATTTCTTGCAAAACTAAAGACTGCAAAAACCGTATTCGGAGGATAGCACTTTTATACTCAGACAATACAAATCGATAAGAATCAAAACTTTGCATTCCCTAAAAGAAGAATCAACTAAAAAACCACTAGTATATAAGACTCACTACTCCATCTTTATTTGAATAGCGAAATTTCAAAATTTTCATCATAGCATCAACCATGAATAGAGCTCTGTCTGGCAGTTCAAACAAAGAATCGAAATGTAATCGGACAACCCATTCACGTTTTCTCCCCCTTTTTTTGTTTCAGTTGTCATGTGTACTATGTGGGGTGTCCTAAGATATGCTTATAGTATCTCATTATTCTCGAGTACATCGAGTTGGATATTGGACTTAGTTATTCCTTTTGTTTAGAACACAAGGAAATGTAGGGGTAAGAAGATATCATAAAAATAACATAAATGCGTTTTTTCTTCGAGAATGAAATGAGTAATGTGCATCCAAATCTCCTAAATCTAGATGATTTTAACGGTTACTAATTTTTTTCATTAAAGGTTACAGAAATTCCAGAAAAAATATGAAAAATACAAAAATTGTTCTATCGTACATATAAGTACATTTCGTTACATCCGATTTGCATAATCTTGGAGAATCGCCATAGTCGCATAATATAACATCAAGTGTATAGGAAACTAGCCGGGACCAAAAGGTTCGTTAGTTACATCCTCGGATTCCTTATAAGCCGAGTTCGACTGCGTTCTCATCAATACGCTATTCTCAGCCAGAAGCTTCACTTTTTAGTATTTGTTGCAGAGATTAATCGCAAAAGTTATTTTGGAATTGTAATATTTATGCTTAACTTTGATATATCTTTCATCAAAATTTCAGAAAATAGCGTTGACCTGCAAAAAAGAGGTTGAAACTTATTTCACACATCACATGCGGTAAAATATATAACTGTGTAATAAATTATTTTTCTTCTTTTAGTTCATTTATTATCTTTAGTTTTAAGTAAAAGCTTATTTTATAAAAGGCTTTTTTACCTTTATAAGGTCGTTCTCCCACCTTCTTCGCATGCCTTCGTGGTGTAGTCCACAAGTCGCATGTCCGGGGTTCGATTCCCGGCGAAGGCGGCGCACATTTTTCATGACTCCTGCTTCCAAAAATCCTAATGACTCTACCCCTTGTTTTATTTTCTGAATAGATGTCTTCCACTGAAGGAAGTAAAGTATTTAGAAGAGAATATATGTTAGCATCGTGTTATTCAATCTGTAAAAAGTTGTCATGTGAAAAGAAATGAAACGGAAATTGTATACATGAAAAGATGAACATTTAAACTTATTTTACTGTGGAAGATGAAGATATTGTTTAACAAAGGAAAGCTTTCCTTTAGCATTTGTTAGCAGTGAGGAAAAAGCGAATAAAATGCATACAATGTATTAGTATTACATATATCACGATTCAGATCAACGATAAATATTTTTGTTGAAAGCATTTTTGTTACTTACGAAAGCGAAAGGGCGTTATTTTTTTAATTTGCTAGTTTTTTAAAACTAATTACTAACTTTTGCACCATTTTCTAGTTCCATATTCGTATGATTCCATACACCAAGAATTTAGCTAAAGTGCGTTAAACGTTAATTTTCTAGAATTATATTAATTATTTCAGGGAATCTTGGGATCCGGTTTCGCTCTCAAAGTCCAACAGCAGCAGCGCCAGAAGCACATGATCAGGCGACGAGTTCCGGCGGCGAATCTTATCCAATGCTTATGGAGGTGCTACGCCGCGGATGAGAATTCCATGTCCGTCGCAACCTGGAAGATCCACCAGCTGCCCTTACCTAGTCCTCCTGCGTGAGTATCACTTCCATTGTAGTATTTTAGCGTCTAAAACTATGTGTTCGACTTTTATGATTGAGTGTTTGGGGTTGTGTTTCCGGAAACGGCATTTTTATGAGAAGAGTGAACTGATTTGTTATGCAGTTCCATTCGCTAATATTCTTTAATATGTTGTACTGAACGAAACTTCCAAGAAATTTTATGCACATTGCTCTACAGAGTTCCTTAGTTGTAACTTTAATTACATTATTCAAGTTGATACTGAGCATAGAATGTAAAAATATAAGACTATTGACACCACAAAAGTGTCACTTATTTGCCATTCATTAAAAGCCGCTAATTTCGCGAAGTAAAACTCACTTTCTTTAAAAGCCGTTAAAGCATCATTTTTATGCTAAACATCATAGCCGGTGACGCCCTAGTGGCATCTTGCTGGAAATTAATAGAATTGATACCACACTGGAATTATTTTTGCGTTAATCTTTCATGGTCACTGACGCAATAACATTTGATACTATAAAAAAACACATATTATAATGTGTCACTGACACACACTAATATCATGTGGGAATCTGACATCACTTTGGTGTTATATGTTTTAAATTCAGATTGCCTCGTCAGTGTGTTCGAAATTTTCTTACAAGTCTCTTTAAGTGCTCTAAAACTTTTACTTATGTTGTTTCGGTTTCAAAATTATATTCGTTTTCTTTTTCAGCTGCTGGTCAAGTAAAGAATCACAGTAGGTTACAATTCTAAAATAGTATAGCTGAAACTCATTCTTTTATGCCTCCTTGAAACAGATTTAATTAAACTTCCTTTGAATTTTCCGTTAATTGTTTTACATGAAACCTAGCTACTTAAATGCTAAATTCTCTCTCTAAAAGTAACCAGGCGGCATATCGTCCTATCCTAAATCTTTCAGTAAAGTAATATGCGCTCGAGACAGGGTTTAAACCATCTTTTTATTAGTACTACAGTCAAAAAAATGTATTCCATATGGCTCGACCTACGGCGATGTCATCTTTGCGACGTAGAACCTGATGAATTTACACAGCTCCTATGATAACAGAAGACCTCTGCCTCTTGTTGGATTAAAAAGTTAAAACTGAACTCAGTATGATATTCAGAGGCAAATTGCTCGTATAAGATTTGACTCGGTTCTCGATCCACGTGAGCAAAGATTTTTTACAAAGGCAAAAGCCGATCAAGTCGGTTTAGAAGCTGAGCGAAAACAGTAGCAGTACAGTCGGGGTTCGGTGCCGAAATCTATCTCCTAAAATAAGAATTCTCTCCTTATATTCATTATGAAATTGCCTCCTGATGGAAGTCGACTAAAAAGAAGTGACTGTACAAGCACAATGGGTTAATAAACATAAAGCCCTAAGGCTTTCTTCAAATTTGATTCATCTTTAATATTACACTTGGTGCTTACAATCTGCTAAATTGAAGCTGTAAGAAGAGCATTTCAGTCCCATCACATCGGAGTCTGTTTTTGAAGTTTATGCTAATGAAAACATGAATAACGTGACTTTGCAGAATTCCCTACGTTGATGGAACTCTTTCTTAAGTTTTTGTAGCTGCTTTGCCATGAGAAAGTAAATTTAAGTGGCATATCATTGTATATTTTTCAAAAGAAGGTACGTTCAGAAGAGTAGGCAAAAATATTTATATGCAACAAAAGCTATGCCGAATGACGTTGCATAAAATAGTTTTACGAATTTGTATATACCCCCTTTCTAATTTGTTTTCCTAAACGCGGCTTTAAGTCTACCCTGACTACATTTTTCCCCAAAATGTAATGCCATTCTTTACTGGAGCAGTTTATTTAATAATTTTACGTGTATTTTAAAACATAAATCTGGTAGGTATTCGGCTCTCATAAATGCATTTTTTTGGCTCATTCCGTCTTTTTAACGATTTTCATCATCTTCAAGGAAAAAAATCATTTTTAATAATCCGTTGACAAATGCTGAATCCTGAAAAATAGCAGAAAAGTATCTTCTGGAATATGAGATATATCGTCAAACATCAGCCTTAAAGGCCTTTCTTGTAAGCCGTAGAATAATGGTAAACCACATAAGTACCTCAAAGAATAAGTAAAAGAATGTTTGGGAATGTAAAGAGAATGTTTGGGACCGAAGTGTCAAAAGAAAGTTGAAAACAAAGTAAATGGTAAGACATTCGGAATTCTACTGAAGAAAATTTGCTGAAATTCTTTTCGCCATTTTCCCGTCATTTTGTACATGTTTAAAATAGAAAAAATTGCTAAAGCTTTAAATCGAAATCATTGTTGGAAAGTAAATTATTCAATTTTTTGCCAGAAAATTAAAGCTGAAATAAAATCTGTATTTTATTTTGCCTCACTCTAAAGGAAAATATGTTTATTTATTCCGTTTATTATCATCATAATTCTAAATTCGCTACCGAGTTATCTTAATAAACAAAATTTTGCAGCTTCTATCTGTTGAATTTATTATGCTACTATTAAATTTCCTGTGCTTTCTAATTTAACTATGTAAGTTGGGGATTATGCTTGCTAAATAAAAATAAAGCTGAGAATTAGGCAAATCCTACAAATTCTTTTGAGATTCCTATTTTCTTGTAAAACAGTTAATTAGCAGAAGGTATAATGTGGGTCATATCATAAGATTCGCCTTAATTTGTTTTTCGTCAGAATTAATAGTGTCTTTTATCATGATTCTCCTATAATTTTCGGAGATATAATATGGAAACGTCACAGTTTGAAAGGAAGAGAATACAAGAAAACCATATTATATGAATTCTGTGCTTTAGTATTAATATCATCACAAATTTAAAACAGATTACAGATTTACATGATAATTATTCGAAGACTTTATTTCGAGGACTTTGATTAATTTTAGCAGAATAAAAATGATGGAAAAAAGTATCCAATGTCCATTAATGATGAGTGTTGGAAGATCTAAATTTCTTTCCGATGGGAATTTTGGGCTCTCTATAAGACATTTTAAATCTCAGTTTTACGAATATAAAATAACCTATGTTGGCAAATGGTATTACAATTCCCTCGAGATTTCATACCTGGTATATTATTTTGAAAGTATTAACTACGAACTGTTTTCAGAAAAAGAAATAATGCAGTTTCGAAAGCTTTGAAAATGCGCGCAATTTTGCGACTAACAGAAGAGAAAAAGGAAATAATAGCTACATTTTGTGACTATTGTCAATGAAATAATAAGGTGAAAGAAAAGTATTTTGGAAGTTTAAAGTATAATTAAAAGCTAGAAAATATATTTCAATAGTTAGAGATCATCAATATGAACATACCAAGAGAAAACAAGCAGTGAGTGCAGATAATCAAAAGATTACAACTGAGCCATTTTCAACAACTAAACAATATTGTAAGTGGTAACAGATTTGACATGAGAAGAAGACAAAGAAGGAATGTACGGTTCTGATACTTTCTCATCTTTCTGTACTTCATGTAATCTTTATAACACTATCTATAATTAGCACATCTCTTTTATACGTTGAGAACATAAATTACAGTGCAGTAATATAAGAAAATAATAGATGCAAGCACATAATACATCTGTTTAACCTCATCTGTGTAATGAGCTGTAAATGAAGGTAGAGATTTTCCTTTCTGCTCTTTTGACTGTCTCTCCTCAGAATCCTAACCTAATCTCGTTCAGTAATGTGAAGTTATTAAATTACATCTTGTTAATCCTTCTTGCTAAATTCTCATCTTCGCACTCAATAAGAACTCTAAGACTTCGAGAATACAGTCAAGAAACTAAAAGCTTTGTTAAAAGTTTAACTTAACATCTTATTAAAAGCAACGTCTTGCAGCACAACTAAAATTTGACAAAAAATTAGCCGGTGAATTCTCAGAAGTTCAATTAATGCCTAACTAGCTCTATCTGCCGCGCCTTCTAGCCTACGCGTTCAAAAGTAGAAAATCGCTCAAAAAACACAGATCTACACAAAGATCTGCACATACTGGAACTTCTGGGGAATAACCTGGCTTTTTGTCCGTTACAAAGCTTTCTCTTTAAACTGCAAATTCGTTCGCTGTTTAAATTGAATTGAATCTACATTCTGACGGTGGCCCACGGAAGAAGTAGAAGTTACGAAAAAGAATTAGGATAAAAATAACATGTTAGTTAAAATAAGCTGTACATAGTCTTCAATTTTAGGTTCTTTTAAATTCAGTGCGTGAAGATGTACATAGTCTTCGATTTTAGGCTATTTCAAATTCAATGCGTGATAAGTACCTAAGTGTACCAATCAGTTCACTCTTCAAATATACCAACTTGCATGACGATGTTACTTCTAAAATCAGTGTTCTTTCTTTTTTGTGTTCACCCACGGTAGCATAGAATTTGCATGCCACTTGTTGCTCGCCCGCACTGTTCATTCCTAATACACAGCAACACCCTCTTTTTTTCTCTTCACTTGTCTCTTCTAGCTTCCATTCCGGTTCGTTCACGAGCATTAAGCTCAAAGACAGGCTCGATCTTCCACAAGGCACCTCAAGCCTGTAAGTACCTACTTACTTTCTCTGTTTCTATCTGTTTTTCTGTTCTTTTTACTTACTTTACACTGTCACTGCCTTCTCAGTTGCCTTTGTGCGTAAAAACCACTGAAGCATGTTTACGTGTTATTCATTTTCGTTTAATATTTGTTAAAGTTTCTTTGGTATTAATAATGAATCCTTTTCATATCACTAATTCTTAAGGAAAGAGAATATAAAAATTATTTGTATTTTTGAAAGCTTTAATTTCACGTTTGATGATAAGATTCATTACTTAGCTATACTTCTTCAACTAAGGAATAATTCTGTCATGTTTGATAATGAAATAGTCTGCAATAAACGTGTTAACTTTTAGCAAATTTTGTTCACTATAATTTATTTAAGCGATAAGTAGGAATAATTACGATAAGAACCGTTTCTAAGTGAGTTCAATGCTCTATATTCTCACAAATAACTTCGATAGTTGTAAATAAAAAATTCCTTCATATTTTTTTCTAATTCTTGTATTTGCATTCATTCATAACATTACCTTTAAATTTTGTTTGAGTCCTTACTCAACCCGGGTTATTTTTAAACTCCCTTCACAACGAAATTAAGTCACTTAGTCTGCTTAGCTTAGTCTACCCTTATAGTATACCTGAAGTCTTAAAGTATACCTGATAATCTTTTCAGCTTTTCTTAGGAATATATGGCGGCGTTCAGACGGTGACGTAAATGTCACATAGTCACAAGGAATAAAATGCGGAAATTCTGTTCACCTGCGACACAGGGTCTAAGCCGCTAAATTTGTGCATGCGTGGATATGTTTACAGCTTTCCCGCTCTGTTTTCCCTTTCAGATTTCGCGCATTCACTCTGGTTGGTCGACGCTTATCTCAAGTCGGCATAAAGTTGAAAACTTCGAACTTTATGCCAAGAACCCTAAACCAGATTTTGTGACGTAGCACTGGTTGCCTGGCAACGCAGCTCGGCTTAAACCACTTATGCCCTTTATACCGTCGTCTGAACGCAGCTTATCAGGCGGAAATTCAGCGTGTTGGATGGTAATCATTCTAATTTAGTCCATTTCTTTTATACAAATTAAATTTCAAGTCCATCTGTCAACTGCCTCAACGTTCAAATTTTCGATGACCCGTCAACATTGAAATTTCGAATGTACGCGTCAACTGGTGGTTGCGTGACGTAATAACAGACTCACTCAGAAACAGCATTTCACGCATATTTATAACGTCCAAAAATTCAGTAACGCATATTTTCTGTTTTAAGATAAAAAGTAGGTCCAAAATATTTCCTGTAGAGAGAATAAAATAGAGATAATAAAATAGAGAAAAATAGAGATAATAAAATAGGTAGGGTTATAAAGAAAATCATAGAAGCCTTTCACAAATTTTTAATTTTATGTTAATAGGTGTTTTAACTTGATTACAAACTGGTACATGCACGAATAACCTAAGTTCTGTGTCGAACATGTACTAAGGTATTCCTTTTTCTTTTTACCTAGAGCTATTGGCTGATAAAATTTCTTATTTTATTTTGGTGAAACGTATATCAAATTTATCTCTAGGACACAATATCTGTTTAAATAAATATTGTTCTGTCTAATCATAATTCCTATTTTCTATGATCGTGATATCACAAACAGAGAATACATTTAATATTCAAGGCTTATTCAGTAGAAGTTTATAATAAAGCGTATTAAATTAATCCTATATATTTCTTATTATAATATCTTATTATAACATACCCACACATATTAAACTCTTATAAAAGTCTTTTAATTTTATTCGTGAATTTTCTTTAATATTTATTATGCAGGTAAAGATGTTCATGTTTAATACTGTTTCAAATTAGAGCCATTCACTTAATGTCGATAATTAATTCACTTAATTTGAAATGTCGTGAAAAACATGACTATATGTACAATTTCCTCTTCTCCCCGATGTCAGTGAACTAAATTTTTTCAGATAGAAATTTTAGGAGACTCTGAAAACTATGGAGGAATCTTTAGAACACATATCACCATTCTTTAATTACTGACTTAAAGTATTGTAGGTTGCAAAATTTCTATCACAAACATTTGAATGAAATAGCAGCGTGGTATAACGCTATACATCACTTGCTGCTTCCAGCTCTGAAATCTTTTGATTTCAAAATATTTACATTATTTTTGCAAAATAAAAAATAAAATATGCAATCTGTGGAACACAGCAACAAATGGAGCATGTAAAACCATGGGATGGCGTAGAGCTGATCAAGGCCACATTTTGGAATAAAATTGTCTTAAGATTTATATAAAAAGTAAAACTCTAGATCCATACACTATTTTATTTGCAGTAAGTTGAATGCAGTCTATTCAATTATGACTGAAATCAAAATAAAATGAATAGTAATATTATTAAAACAATTTGCAGAGATAAAATAAAAAAATTAGCTGAAACTAAAAAATAAATTATGCATGATATTAATGCTAAAATGAATAGAAATATTATAAATACTTTTCGTCAGATTCTGCGAGTGGATCAAAGAAATGTGTCATACGAAAAATATTATCTAAAATTTTAATACCTGTTACAGATAAAGAAAATGGATTTCAGATTTGTTCTGATCGGTTTTCATTAAAAACAATTTTTTGCTAGTGAAATTGGAAATTTTATTTTCATTTTGTCGTCCTGTGTGTTAAAGGATAATTTCCTCATTAACACTGAAATAAGTCTGCTGAATTTTTGCAGCTAAATGCAGTGAAAGACATCTATGAAAAATAACTAGAAAAATTAAAAATTTTATTTACAACAAAACTTTGCAGAAGTTAAAGTTTTTATTAATTATTTTGTATTCATTAAGTATTTTTACTTAAAATCAAATTAAAAGATATCTATATTAATTTAGCCAAAGTAGTTAAAAATATATCAAAACATTTATATAAACTTATCTTCATAGTACTTTTCCTAGCACTGTATGAAATAAATTTGCTGAGAATTTAAGCTCCTCAGTCTAGCCGCAGTCCTAGTCTAATGTTATAATTTTACTTGCCATTGAGTTTTAGTTTAAAATGGAGTTGTTTCCATTAAATTCAATTTGAAATCTAGTTGTTAAATTATAAAATGTATTTATTTAAAGTGCGAGCTCCGTTCATATTACTTTATTACAATTCCCGACTAGGTCTTGTCAAATACAAAATTTTGTCGAGATGTTAAAAATGTATATCTTGTGGCTCTATTTTGATTCACCTCTCTGCAATGATCACTTCAGATCACCAGTTGTTTTTAATGTACTCTGTCAAATCTAACACAAGGTAAGATAAACTTAAGTGCCAAAACACTGAAGGCACCTACTTAGTGATATGTAGCTCCTTCTTTACCCAAAATAGCAACCATTATTCAAAGGGCATCGAAGCTAAGAGATGCTGAAGCCACTGTATTCGTATTTGGTTCTACGACACGTTCAGCATCTGTCTATAATTTGTTGATAATTCTACAAATATTGCATGAAGATTTACTAAAGGCATAAAAAACCTTAATCAGAAGATAAGGAAAATATAATTCTATCATTTTAAAAGCAAAAAATGCGTAATTTACAAATAAATGAGAATAAAAAAACTGAGCTCACTGAGCTGAGTAACAAAATGGGTATATATATATTACTTTTGGTCCGGCCAATCGTAAACAAAACATCTACATGTTATAGCATATAACATGTAGACGTTTTGGTGTATAACATGTAGGTGTTTGCATATAATATGTAGATGTTTGTTATGTTTACAGATGCACATCTACATGTTATAGCAGTCCTATATACAAAATTTCAACAGACAGTAAGCAAATTTACTAGGCTACTCGTTTTGAATTATGCGAGATGCATACATACATACGTGTGTACGTAGAGCCACCGTGAAAAAAATCTCTTCTGAACCCATTTTAAATGAGTTTAATAATTCTTTTTTGATGAAAAAGTCCTTTATTTTGTCCTTACGTGCAGATGTCACGAAAAAAACATCGTTAAATTGCAATCCGATAGCGATCAAAATGGATATTTTCGTTGAAATATGGTACCCGGAATTTTTCGTGATTACAATACATCCTTTACTTCATACAAGGAAGTAAAAATGGAAACAAAAGGGAATTTTTCTGCCACGAGTAGAAAGAGCAAACAAAATGGAATTATTCGAAAAAGTCACACAGTTTAGTAAATGTTCTAAATAAATATCATCCAAATCAAAATAATAGAGTCTTAAGATTCTGTTGAAAATGCGGCAAAATTCAAATTTCTTTTTTATAAGGAAAATTCGTAATCGATTCAACAACGCTAGTTTCATCCAATTTCTTAAAATTAATCTTGAGCTTCAATTATCTGATTGCCCCGAATTCGTGTGTTTGATATTCAATTAATGGGACAATTATTATACTTTAAAACTTACTCTCATGTCCAAATTCTTATGAGTTTGGAATGGCTGCAATTTTGAACGATACTTTTAGCAGGTTTTCAACAACATCCGTTATGTTTAATAGGCATTCACTTAAACCTAATGTAACATTTATTGCAGGTTTAAGCACAACACATCGTTTGTCAGTCGTCTGTCCACCATTCGGAGGCATAAGTCTCAATGTACTCCCTCACATGGCCATCCACCCCTCAGTAGAGGGCGTTACGACTCCACCGCCTCCACGGACTTCATGGGAGCATCGAAAGCGACAGCTGGTGGTACGAGTAGCAATTACGTGGAAGATGGCGCCGGAAAGGATGTCTCAGACACGTCGAAGAGGAATTCTGATGGTAACAACTTCGTGTCCTTCCCTGTAGATAATTAAGAAAGAGTTGTTTGCTATTACACGATAAATGGAAAATCAGAATAACATATGTGCTTAAAAATTCTTTTTTCGTATCCTGTGCTTTAGAGTTGTAACTAAAAATTTGCTTTCTGTTTATAGTACTACCTATGTTCTACATACATAAATCGGCTGCAGAAACTGTAATAAAAATTACATTTATAAACATTTTTGAAAAATTAACAAAATTCAGCTTTAATTTGGAACTTTATTTCACTTCAAGAACTTAGATTTTTCCCAAGGTGCAAACGGGTGGTCTTTCTTTTTCACGAGCAGTTTATTCTGTGCGATTGCATCATATGATCTAAGTATGACAGACCTGTTATGCCCTCTAATAAACAAAAAAGGAGAGTTAAAAAATTTTAGGAATTTAGGAATTTTTCTTTAAATTACATGAAATGTTTTTCATTGAATTCAGTTACATTAGCAATTTTATTAAGATTTTGCATTTTCTGTTCACTTACTATCTAATTAGACAAAGAATGTAACCGTTAAAAAGAGAAAACCTTGTGTAATTTTTATGAGTTTCCTAACTGAAATACTTCCATCTGGCTCACATATACCTTGTAAATCTTGTGTAGAATGCTATTATTTAATCATCAAAGTCATCAAATAATTAATTTCAATCTATTATTTTTAATTTATGTGTTTTCTATAGCAAATTGAAAAGAAATCGGACTACTGTTTATATCTATATATAAAAACAAGATATGTAATAGTATGTTAAATCTTTCTCCAAAACAAGTAATTTTAAAAGTCTTATTATACCTCAAATGATTATTGAAATAAATGAATTATTACATAAATCTGTACAACAGCAATTAATATAGATGTTTTTATAATGAATTTTCTTAATTGAAATTATTGGCCAATAGACGGTTAGCTCATTTCGATATCGAGGACTGGAATCGATATCATCCATTTAAATAGCGAGATTTTATTATACGTAAAAAATGAAAGAGACCTTATTCTCTAAATGAAGAACTATCCAAGAAAATCTTCACGGAAGAAATATCATTGAAACAGTAATAGAGAAATTAAAAACGATTTGTGATGGAAAGTAGGTTATTTTATGTTTTCCTGAAGTAAGATTTTTGTTTCATAAAGCAAAATTTCTAAAGCTTAATCATTTTGTACTGATAAATAAGAAGATTTAAAAAATCAGCCAACATTTGCAAAATATGTCATTCATGAAATTACGGACAGTAAGAAAAGTTTATACGCAATTTTTAATTACAGTTATGTCAACCAAGTAGCAGTGTATAGTTCGACCGCCTCATCTGCGACCATGAGCACAAACACGCATGCGCTGTTTGGACTGAATTATTCTCAAAATGGGGTGGAAGAATGAAGATTTTCTCTTCCTCCAGCATATCTCTTTCCGGAGAAGCGAAGACTTTCACGTGACCTTTCAAGTCGCAACAAGTAATAACGCCTTTTTTGGACGAGTCAATGTGTTTTGGCAGAATGCCAGCCAGGATTGCGTTTGAGACGGTCGAACTATACCATAGAATCCTGTATGTAAGATGCTTCTGCTTTTGAACTAACCTTGATCAAAACTGAGCATTATGCAGACCTCATCAGAATCAAAGAAATAAAATCATAAAATTTATTATAAGGAGCTACTGCCGAAACTTCTCATAATACCAGCTGAAGAATGTAATGCAGTGGGATACCGAAAACCAGCCCTGTCTAATTTATTCTTTTCGCGCCAGTTTCTGTTGTCCCTCGCTTAGGATTATTCCAGTTAAACTGTATATTATGAGCCACTCTGGCACGCAGAAATTCACCAGATCTCGTTCTTCGAGATTTAAGGTTATTAGTTTGAAACAGAGGTCCCCAGCCCTTTCTGGACCACCGCTCCGTTTAGAAGAAAAACAATTCCAACGCCTTCTTTTCCGTAATAATTAATTATGCAAATATTAAACTATTATTGCATATTATCTACACCTATTTCTTCTGTCTATCTGTCTATTTAAATACCCAAAGTAGAAATTAATTAAAACGACCATCAAATGTAGTAAACAAGTTTATTAAAAATTTAAAAATAAGCATACAATCGCTAAGAAGTAAAAAATTGAATGAGAAGGTTGAGGTTAGTGGAGTTTAACAGTTTGTTAATGTCGAGTTCCAGTTTCATTAACATCAGTCGCAAATTGTTACATTCAAGGATTTGCATTATGTTCCCTTTCTTAAAGGCTAAATTAGCAAATACACTGAACCCACACTCAGCCAAATACGATGAAGGAAAAGCAATTAAAATTTTCGAATTTTTCGTGAGCGGTGAGTTCTACGAATTCCTCTTCTTAAATTTGATGCTTCTGCCATATCTGCATTTGCGAAAAGATCTAAAACTGTATATTCATATTTGATATATCTTGGATTTGCTTCTTAAAACTCACATGAAAAAAATCCAATTATTAAGCCTAGATAAATCTTCCTATTTTGAAGAGACTGCTGATTATGTGAGAAGTGGCTGCATTCACCTCTACCTAGATTTCATTTGAACAGAAGTTTGCCATAAAACTAGCTACGTTTTTCGTTTTAATCAAATTCAACTCCTCACCTTGCAGTGGCAATGTCTTCATGCAATGAATTGCTTCTAATCTCATTGACTGTTCTAATACTGAACTGGCGTCTACAGTATATATAACGTAATGAAGCGATTCATACAGGCATGCACTCAAATGTTTTGCAACCAGATGCTGACGATTGACATGTACAACGGATAGATTTGGTATTGCTTGCTCCAAATACTCTATGAAACCCTTATGACGCTGGTTTTGCTGGAGATTATGAGTAGCAGCTGACAAAATATTACGGATAGGAATTTCTTTCCCTTGAAAAAGCTTAATCATTGTATTAAATATAGATTTTCTTTTAGTATCGGTTTTTTAAATTTTAGCAAATAATAAATCTTGACAATGTTTTTCCTTCTTTTATGAGTTGAACGTATGCTAAGAGAATAGTGCTTCATTATTTGGTAGAATTAATTCATAAGTTTGAATGGAACATCTGAAAATCTATAAGTAATCATATAGTGATATTTAAATGTCTTTTCGTCTATAATTATTTTAATTGGTGATATTTAGCGTCTTTCATCTACAATTCTGTTAATTAATGATAATTCAAAGTGTTTTTATCTATAATTCTTTCTTTTAATTAATAGCCATCTCATCTGTAATTCTTTGCACCGAATTATTACTCAAAGGAAATTTTTTCTGGTGATATATGAAGGTGTCTTATGTTATTATTACTTCTTTGACTGCATACGTGGTTAATTCCTCGCCAATCATGTGTGGTTTCTCTGTTTTTGCGATTAATGATGAAAGGCAAAAAATATAAGGTTGGTAGTCCGTCATCTTCTTGGAAGGCAACGCAAACAGATTTGATGACTGTTTAAAATATTTCTTTTCTAGCCCTTGAAATTGGGATAACTCTTTTATTTTTCATCCGCATGCATTTTACTCGAATATTCTTGTAGCCAAGATGGTTTCATTAAAGAAAAAGAGTTTTGGCGAATTAAACAGGCAGGTAACGATTGGTTTGCAGGAGAGATCGTGAATCCATATTTCAAAAGCCCATTACTGTATTGCCGACATTTCATCTTAGATTGAGACATTTTGAAATACTAAATTTGTCAAGGTTTGAATAAATTAACTTTATGAAAAATTTATATATAGTTGTAAAAATAATGGCTATAATGATTTCTATCGCTTTCACTCACGAGTATGAATTATTTCTAAAGCACACAAAAATAATAAAACATTTCCCTGCCTTTTATAGATTTGATTTCGTGCACTTGTATGTCTTTCTTCTTTACGAAGCCGGTGCATTTGCTCTGTAAACAAGTCATCACAAGCTTCCATATTTTTATTGAAAATGTTTGTTTCCGTGAATTGCGTCTTTGCTTACAGAGACTTGTACTAAACTGAATTACAAAAAGAAAAGTCCTCTTCAGGATTTGGGTGATTTAAATTTTCGTGAAGACTTCCACATTCGTCAAAATTAGGTATACTTGTATCTAATGCTAAATTATATATTTTAATGCTTATTTCCGCGATAACAGTAAGATACAAATTTTAGATAGCTTGATAAATATTTATCCATGAAAACTCTTAAGTATTTCCAAAGTATTTTATTATATTAATTTCCTAAATAAATAGATACGTCACGGCCGCTCCTTTTGACTGTCTTAACGCCTCCTTTGACTTTAGACCCGCTACAATTCCCATAGAAAACACTAGCGCTTAGTGGGTGGTGGTACTTCCCCCTCCTTCTCCGTTGGGAACCTACGGCTTAAACTATGCAGCCGGACACTTTGAAATTCTCATTTTATTGAGTTTCACTTAGAAGACAGTTAAAGCAACATTGTTCCCTTTCATTTCTAATATGGAAAAAAGGCAAGCTTTGGATTTTTTTGCATTAATGTAGGATGGAATATTGATTCTTTCTTATTCTCAACTTTTGTCTAAAAGGAAGTAATAAACCATAATGAATGCCTGCGATTTTTTACTATGAGTTTTCCTAAAGTCACAGATTTATGTCCAGTGTGAATGGCAATATGAAACTATGCTATTTTAAGAATTATACGAATAGAATTACGTTCATGTTAGAAATACCGTTTATGTATTTTTAATTCTTATCTTATATTTGAGATATGCTTCATGCATTATTTATTATCTAATATTTTTTTACATCACATTTCGATTGCATAAAATTGTAGGTTTATGTTTATTGCATTATTATGCATTAAAAATTCATGGAAATGCAAATTTTTCAAAAATTTATTTTCCATTTTTGCGATTCTGCTTACATTTTTATTCCACTGTATATTAAACAACTAGTATAAGGGATAGTAATACTTCTTCGAAATTTCAAATGTCTTCATTCTCTTTCTCAACACCTTGAAGAATTACTTGCACTTTAAAGAATGGGAAATCATTTTGTTAATTGAAGAAATTATTTTTATATTCAGATTGGCTTCCAAGACTTTGCATCTCAGTTTATGCTCTCATTTTGAATTTATGCTATGTCATAGGAAGTTGAGGAAAGCTTTCATACATAAATAAATATAAAAAAATTCTCGCAAATAGAGATAAACATTTCGAAAAATGTAGAAGCTGCATTTCAAAAAATACATGAATACGGGTAACATAACAACAACAGCAAAAGAACCTTTCGAAAAGTACTCTGGCTGAAACTGTAATCAAGGGAAACAGTCTTCTTACCCAGTTAAATTTGTTTCTTAGTATACGCAGCTTTCAACATTATCATTGACACGAAACCGCTAATCATTGAGGCTACTTAATCATTTTTTTAAGTTAACTTCCAATGAAATTATTCCAAAAAGAAATGCCCTCTTTAGGGTGCGGGTGATTTAAATTTCCATGAAAACTTCCACATTCATCAAAGTTTGTCAATTTTTCTCTTAAATTGCTTAAATCCTTTTCCCATAACCTTTCAATCTTCCCTTCACTGTTTTATTTAGTAGACAGCTCTAGAGATCTTGTTTTTTGTTTATTTTTGTATCATCTATTTAAGTTATAATATTTCCTTGAAAATAAGGCAGAATATAATTGCTTTTCGAAGAAGAAGGTCCAGTATCGACCTTCGTTGAAATAAAACTTATTTTTTGAACTGATGTAGAATTTTGACAAATTCAGATTTTAGACTGATGTGAATCCCTACCCTATCTCTCCTTTTATATATTAAAGCATCTCAATAAATAATATTAGTAATGCTTAAAATTAAATTTTTAATTTAATTTAAAACTCTTCCTAAGATGCTTAGGTACACGTGCATGCACTTTAATGCTTCGGTGCTTTTAGTAACTTCATCACAAAAATATATATATTCAAAATCATTTTTGCAGGTTAAGTATAATAGGTTTAGATTTTAATTTTAATAGATGTATTATAGAAACTATTCGCTTACTTAGCTATTAAACTTGGAACTGAAAATTTGATTGGGTAATGGCTAACGCTTAAGATAGTGACATCTGTTGACCACTGTATGAGTCAATTTTTGTAATTTTATGATATATTTTTTAACCTTAGTTTCCCTTATACGTACAATGAATTTATTCCTAACAGTGAAGAAATACAAAAATTTAATTTTATATATGTGGCTTTAAAATTTATATTCATTAAAAAAGGTTTGACATTCGTCAAATATTTAGAAAATATTCTTTGAAATGCAGCGTGAATGTTCGTGTTATCTCTTAACAACTACGTCAGTGGCGTAGCTAGAGTCTTTACCGCCCGGTGCGGTACCTGAATATCCCGCCCTTTTTTATATACAAATAGGGAAATAATGTAAAAATCTGTTTTTTTTTAAACGAAAGCTTTAATTTTAACATTTTAAAATCATATTATTATTTTACTTGTTTACTTGTTTTTTTTTTGTTTGCAAAGCTATCGATAATATTGCAGCGGCCTTCTTGATTACTCCAGCTGATGTTATGTAGAAGTATAAAGGCTTCTTGAATGCAAAATAAACATTTGTTGGTTTACACTTCTTACATGACTTTTATTCATAAAACTCTTCTTACAAGTAGCAACACACTACTACAAATATTAGAAACACATACAGTGTTATATAATTGCAAGGAATTTTCGCACCAGCATTATAATATTTGAAACTTTGGAGATTACATTTAGAATAAACTGCAAAAATTCAAAGGGATTGCCCTTCCAAATTCATGTTTCTTTTTCTCTAATAATGGAAATAAAACTCAGATAAAAGAGGAATTATTCCTTATTAATCTCAACGTGATTATAATTTACTTGACATACGTAATTTTCGAGCAAACCTTTCCACTTAATCAGAGGGATATAATAAGAGTATGTAGCTGTTGAAAATCTAGTGGTGATTTCTTTGGATACTTTATCTGGGATTAAAAACTATTTTTCTTCTCAATTTAATTCCGTACGGCAATTCAAAATCTTTTATTCTTCATCTACGTCAACGATCCACATGACTAAGCTCTATAAAGTAACATTTCTCTCGCGAAAATTGCCACCTCAAAAAATATGCCGCCCGGGACGAACCGTCCCTTTAGCTACGCCATTTCTGTACAGACGTAATTTAATTTTCGCATTTTTACTTACTGTTGTGAATAAGTTATATCACTATTTAACATCGTTCATTTTAAATATGTTGGCTGCATTTTCGAAGTTAAATAACGTAAAATTTTATACATCAAAATGCTAAAGAGCTATTACTGCTTAAAATGCATTAGTAGGGAAGGTACATTTTACATAAGGTTTCCACAAAAATCAAAATTATTCATTCAAAATTATCAATTTACTTGCAAATCATCCTCTTACAGGATTCTGCTGCCTATTCCCATCAACTATTTGACCATTATTTACCGTTATCTGTGTTTTATACTCCTTTTCATTAAAGTAAATAGTTTGCTAATAATTGAAATTTGTCTACGTAATTAAATAAAATACTTGAGATGTCTTTCAGGCAAATTAGCGATATGAGTTTACTACTTATTACTAATACTAATATTCTATTGATGTTCAGCAATGACAAGAAACTAGCAGCTTGATTACATTGGTTTTCTGTAAGCTTTTATTATACAAGTTAGTCAAATTTTAACATCGTGTGATTAAAAATTAATTTTTTTTTGTCTTTCAGTTTGGCTTATATGTATAAAATGAAGATAATAAATGATTAAATAGATATTAATTAAAACATTTCTTAGAAATCATTTAGTTAAATATATACGTCCAATTAATTTTATTCGTTATTTCCATTCTAAAAAACCACTTTGTTTAATGTGAAATGATAGATAATATATATATCAATAGTATATATTTGATTATATCGATTTTAGTTCTGTATTTTATTATGACTTACAATTAAAATAAGTATATCCAACTAGTATACAGCTATTTTCTGCTGAAAAAAAATAATTCTTGATCAACACTATTTATTCAATTTATTTTAAAATACTTTGGGATTTTTTAAAAAAAAACAAAATAGCTATATATAAATCTATATGTGTAATGTGTATAGATAATGTACTCCGTAAGTAGTGAAGACTAAATCGTTTAAAAATGAACAGTATAAGTTTTTATTCCCGTCTACTATGCTACACTTAGTGCTGCTTTATATATAAGATTTTTTATTGCAGTATGCGTGATGAAGTAGAAAATGCTATTGCTTTTAATGCGCAATAGCTGAATTTAGTTAGCACATTTTAAAATTATACTGTCTTGCTGCTTGCCGTGCAGAAAATGCTTCAGCAAATCTCTACCTTCATTATGAACAGGAGTTTCGTGGTCAGTAAAAGTATTCAGAATTAAATTTAATAACTAATAATTTAAATAACTAAACGCCACTTTCGTGAAGTGTTTTCTACAAAACAAAGTAAATAAATTTTGAGTGTTTTTCATAGTTACTGGTTTTCTTGTCAGTTTGAAAAAATAAATAATTATAGGAGAATAGACTCCAAAATATTCAATACCTATGTTTAAAAACAGATATTTTTAAGTATTACGCCACGGACTGATTGTGACGAACATCTTATCTTTAGAAAAGATTGCATTTAAATATCCAAATGTAAATAAACATATAAACAAATTCGTAATGATTGTCGAGGAAATTTGTGATAGAATGTATATATACAGTCCGCATCTGCAGACTTTCTGTAGATGGTTACACATTCGAGGCGCAAACTATCACAATTTTGAAAATTTAAAAGTTCTCTTATCAGTGAAATTACATACATTTACAGACAATCCTCATTTATTCTGCTTAAAATTTCGTTAAAACAATTGCCGAAGTTCCCTAGTTTACGTCTGAAATACGGCATTTATAATTTAAGAAAAGGTTAATAAGAATTAAATTTAATATAAACAATAGTATCAGTATTTTTAGTAAACAATAATATAGATCAGTATTTTAAAAAATAAACTCCAAATAAATATAGTTAAAGTATGATTAAAAAGAAAGTTATCTACGTTTTGGTGAGTGATTTTGTATCTGTTGGCTCACAGAGGCAGAACTCATGTTAGCTGTATTCGTGTCAGTGAGACGTTGGAAATTATTTTTCTGCTTCAAACATAAAAATATTTCAGTTCATAAGATCATGCAAGTGGTGGTGGCTGATCTTTGTTAAATTATAAATGATAGGTCTCAATAGGTATTTAAAGTTTAATCTCTTGTCTGTGTTCTTGGAGTTTAAATTTATAATACATATAGAGGTGAAAATTCATCTAATGCACAGGAAGATTGAACAGGTGCAATCTAATAGCTAATTAGGTTTAACCATACATAGTCACTGAATATGCAAGGTTCTAAGTAAGTATTACGGACACTAATTCGAGTAATACAGTAGTTAACTACACATGACATAAATTTAAAGAGATTTTAAATTCTACCTTGGGGTATTGTAAAGCATACAGTAATGACCGAATTTTCAAATTCACTCTCACTGCAAGAACGTTGGAGCATTCATTCGGTGACCAGTCGTCTCCCTCAGATTCTCGATTAGCAAAAGACTGATGGATCTTGCTGCACAAGGAAACATCTGAATACCTTGTATGTAGTCGTACATTATTCTAATGAAAATCCAGTTTTCCAGAAGATACGGCATTACAATGAACTTCATCATCGCATAAACAAGTACATGTAGCGCATAGTACAGTTCTTTCTGCTGGCGATATCCCAAAGTACGATTCTACATTTCAGTGATCATTGCTGGGACAGAATCGAAATACAGTGTGCATAACATTTTGTACTATTCGTCCACTTCGGAGAAATAAAATCACTAAATGTGTTCGCTGAACGTTGCCAGTGTGGAGCTGTGAACTCACTACTACGGATGTGTGAATCTACGCATTGCGAAGTTCCTTAGGTGCTCCAATCTCAATCCGAAAAGTCCGTCACCATTCCCTTCCAAATAGCTGTTTGTAATTAAGACACAAACAGCTATTTGGTAGCTGTTTGTAGCTACCAAATATCTGTTCCAAATAGCTAATGATTAAACCTCTAGTTACACATCATTTGTAAATATCATGAACAGAGTCTCGAAACCATTTTAGTTCCTTAGTCTTCATTTGGACCACGAAAGCAGTAGAAAAAATGTCCTGGTCCTACAGAATCTCCCAAAAATTAGCTGACTAAACTATTTTTTTACAATAATTTTCCTTTTTCATCACATTTTTCAAAAACATGAACTGATAGGAAGTTCAAATTTTGCAAAACTTCTTCCTGTACACATATCTTGAACATTGCAGTTTTCTTTGTTCCCCCCCCCCAAGGCCGCGCATTTGCTAGGAAAACATATGTTGTAACGTCGGACACATGGATCATTTGGCCGTTTCGTCATTGATGACGTTTCCCGTGGTGCTTCACAGAAACCAACTGATTTCACACCCACGAGAAAAGAAAGCTGCAATTTTGATGAACGCCTGAGAGAAAGATCCGCGTGTCTCCTACCCATCTTTCTCTACCACCAAAGCCCTCGAGAGAACTTTGTCTTTTGAGAGGTGTCTTTGTGGAATAATGCGTTGTTATTTCAGATACTAACTAACTTTGGTCCTGAAAAACATTGGTTTCTACTTATCTGTGCGCCACTAAAAGAACTGGAAATAATTTTTTCATTAGATCACATTCGATCAAGAATGTTTAGATTTAGTGTCTGCAGTTTATGAATTGATACTTAATGTGAGCTTCTGTTTCTTTCAATCCATTACCGGGGGAAATAGTGTCCGCCGATAACATCGTGGCAAAAACATAGCGGACGAAAACGTCGCGGAGAAAACAACGCAAGGAGAAAACGTGGTCGTACAAAACATCGTGGGTGAAAATAAAGCAAAGAGAAAACATCGCAGTTCTAAAACATCGTGGTACAAAACATCGTCATCGAAAATAAAACGGTTCAAAAACTTCGCAGTTTAAAAACATCGCCATCGAAAATATCGTGGTAAAAAATAAAGCACCTACAAATCATCGCATGACTATAACATCGCAGACATGCGTTTTTCAGGCTTTATTAATTGTAAAATTGAATGATTGTTTAATAATTGTAAAAACTCGCATAATGATTTACGAGCGCAAGATGAAAAGAAGGATAATTTTCACTTTCGTATTTTTTATTAACTAATAAATATTTGCTGAAAATGTAAAATAGAAACTTAAGCACAGAAAATTAATGCAACTTAAGCACTTAATTTTAAACTGGCATAGTTAACTAAGAAAGGTCATTAATAAATTATTTTTTTATAAAATTTTGCTGGTAATTTTTCATGAAAAGTATAATCTAAAAAAGAATAGAAAAAGAAAGATAAGTAACTGCATGAACTTATCTATAAAAAAATTGCTATGTTAATTATGATATTATTTTTTTCACTTTTGTTAATCTGATACTCTTACAATGATAATTATTTCTTGTTTTGTTTAAATTTCTTGTTTTTTTAAATTTATTAGTTAATAAAAAATATGAAAGTAAAAATTATCCTTCTTTCCACCTTGCTCTCATAAATCATTATGCGAATATCCATTAACGATTATTAAAGCCTGAAAAACGCATGTCTGCGATGTTATCGTCATGCGATGATTTGTAGGTACTTTATTTTTTACCACGATATTTTCGGCGACGATATTTTTAAACAGCGAAGTTTTTGAACCGCTTTTTTTGACGACGATATTTTGTACCACGATGTTTTCTCTTTGCTTTAGTTTCTACCACGATGTTTTGTACCACGACGTTTTCGCCTTGCGTTGTTTTCTCCGCGACGTTTTCGTCCGCGATGTTTTTGCCGCGATGTTTTCGGCTGCAACCGAGGGGAAATATATCTTGGCACAATCGCTGAAAGCGTAACAGCTTTTAATATGGGCGAAAGATAGTATTGACATAATGACAATCTTCCGTATCCTTTACTTCAGGAAACGAAAATGTGTTTCAGCAAGTTAAAATATATTTGCAAAATATATTTGCCATTGATAGTATCCCAAAAATCCATCTTTTCATTTGGTTGCCGATGAAGCACATGAAAATGATGTTTATCAATTAGATGTTAATTAATTAATTTATTTCACTGATTATGTAATTTTAAGAACTAATCACACATAGAATTCCTGAAAAAGAAATGTTTGATATTTTTCAAAATATCATAATTTGCGTATGTGGTTTAAAATAGTTTATTTACGTAGCATAGTAATTCTGTCAAATATAGCCTCCTTTGATTCGACAATAGTATTAGCAAATCATCGTTGAAAAGTGTACAGGTAAAACTATTTACTACATTTGGAATGAAGTCAGAAATCTGTGTTTTGTAAGTAGAATGGAGTGATTAGGCGTAGTGAAAGCTTTTGCATTTTCCATGTAGTCTTCACTAATGCAAAAAACCATAAGAAGGCGTTAGATTGACAATTAAAAACCTGCCGTGTTAGGAATTCAAAATTAAAATTTGGGGTGATTTTTTTATGCCGTTTAAAAAGTAAATAAACTAAATTTATCCTTTTTTAGTATTGCTGTTTTTATTAAAAATCTCATTATTATTCAAATGTTGCTTCCAATTAAATGCCACTTTGCCCACAATTTTCCCGCTCGTAAGAAGATTTTTTTCCATATTTACTGTCTCAAATAACGTCCGTAAAATACACTGCGCAAATAGCAGAGTATGACTATTTTACAAATTTTATCAGTTAAAACAGACTTAAAACTGGCTAAATGGCTTAAACTGGATAGTGCTGGATTTCGATAAAACTGAGAAATCGTTATTGTATACAAAAGCTGTACGACAAATGTCTCAATTGCATGAAAATTCCAGTACCTCAATTTTTCAAACGTATTAGAATTGCCTCAGCATGTATTGGGTTTCAGGAAATGTCGTTGGAAAATGGAATAAGCCTTATAACCGATAAATATGGTACCTCAAATTTCTTTCATGTAAATATGAAGTTACGAATATCTTGTCTTTATTCAGACCGTTTGCCTATGATTTCAGTATTACACAATTTTTTTTCTAAATTTCCCTAGTACGATAACACTCTAAGAGTGTTTCTGAAGGGCAGCTGCTCATAATGCTAAATACAAGAAAATCTTGAAAATATTAAATGTAATCTTTTTAAAAGATTGAATGTTCGTTGCGCAAAGCGAGTGTAATGGCGGATAAAATTGTTAAAAATAATGAGCGTGTTTTTTTATTTGATAAGTGATGTTCTTATGTATTTTGTTTTCATTTCAGGCAGTACTGAAGAAATTATGTGCTTATTTATAGACTTTTTTTTTGCATGTTTGTTGCTATATTTATTCAAATGTATTTTTAAAAATTATATTTATATTTATGGCGTAGTTGTGCTTAACAGCATGATAGCTGTTGTTCGTAGTTATGATTCGAGTTCCCATTTGTGTTTTTGTATGTATTGTTTTCCCATTCTCTTCAATACACCTGCTGTGTGTACCTCCCAGAATGCATTGTGGACTGCAGTGATGCCCCGACCACGCCCAAAGGCCTGTGCAACATGCTGCAGAAAGAATTCAGCTGCCCGCCGTATGTGGCGCTGTCGCCAGCCTTTCTGTCCTCCGAACAAACATCTCCAGGTTGGCGGTAAAAAAACAACTCAGCACTACTCACTCAATTGCACACTTTCTACAAATTAACTTGCTTGCACAAAACAGAAAGCTCTTTCACTTGAAAAAAGTCATTTAGCAGGGGTCTACAAATTTCAGAAAGAAAAACTACATTCCAGAAAGCAGTATGAAAATAGAAATCCATTTGTGTGATCCTTAGATTGAAGTTAATGTGGGCTCTGTAACTTTTGTGTGCTGTTTAAAACAGCTGTGTTAGTAAAATGAAAACAGAAACTTTAATCCCAGGAAAAACTATTGTCAGATTTTAAAAAATCTGATTGTTTTTTTAATTTGTTTACGATGAAGAAAGAATATACGTGACATTAGTTTTAAAATTCGTATTTTTCACAGTTAAAAACTGATGCTACAATTTTTTACCGACAGCGATGTCACATGCAAATAATAATAATAATAATAATAAAGTAAATTATCCCGGTTACAGTTCTTGTTCTTACCTTTCTATTTCACCCTTTCAGTACATTTTCATTAATGCGAAATTTTGATTTTATCATTTCAGCTTCTAATTTGTTCTGTGTTTATGATATACGGGCTTTATTATGTAATTTTTCTGTCTCAAAGGTAATATAATTTCTGTGTTGTCCTGTTTAATAAATTTAACATCAAAACAACTAAATTATGCAAGCAATATTTATTCTTCAATGTTAATTCATGTTTGATGGTGATTAAATAAGTGGAATAAACGAACATAATAAAATCCCTGTCTTAATAACAGTGCGCCGTAGAAAAAAACTCGAATCATTTTTATACACTCAACATCGCAAACTTTTATAGACACTGCGATATACAGTATTCTGAAGTCTACAAATAAGTCTGCGTTCCATTCTGAATTAGAATATTTACGCTCATGCAGATGCTCTAAGAATTATCTTTATTATTTATTATTTTTTTTAATATTAAAGAAAAGTTTTAAAACTTTGCTACACTAAAGCAGACAAAAATTGAGATAAATATAACACATTTTGCCTTTAAAGTAATAAATGCGGAATTAAAACCGATATAGTTTAAAATTTATAAATAAACTAAAAATGATGTTACTTAATGCACCGTTATTACTTACTTAAGGTGTTTTATGATCACGATGCGTTTTAACGTACACTACATGGCCAGAAGTATCCCGTCACCGTTACAGAATCTGGAAAATAAGTGGCACACGTTAATTGATCCATCGCTGACATAAATCACAGCCTGCACTTCTCTTGGAAGACTTTCCATCAGTTTTTGATTTTAGTTCATTGGAATTACCTTCCATTCACCAATGAAAACTGCAGTGAGTCTGGCCATTGAAAATAGGCGGTTTCGAAATGCACTTAACCTGCATTACAGCTCTTCCTAAAGGTGTTCTAGGCCAAACCACAAGAACAACCCCAAACATTGATCCTCCAGCACCAAACTTAACTATTGCCATGGTGCCCTCGGATATAAAGAGTTCTAGGCACTCACAAAAGTGGACATATCTCACACACTGCCGAAATATGTAAACAAAATTCATCACACCTAAGATTATCCTTTCCACCACTCTACAATCCAATAATGGTGAATTTTTTACCTTTCGAAACAAACGTTTGACCTTGAACATACTTATCGTAATCTTGTGGGGGTCGAACGATAGCGAAAACGTATGTTTTTCAGCTCTTGATGAAGAGACCAGCTGCAGCGACGCCAGAGACTCTTTGAAACTAATGAGTTATGCAATTTTCTTCATTACTCTCTTCAGAACTTGGAAACACTGTCATTTTTATAATGATATCACTGACACTTAATTTAGGTACCTGTAGCAATGTTGACGAACCGCTTTAGTACAACGATGGCACTCAAATGTCATGTCTCATTCGAAACAATTCAGTCTATGCACTTAGTGATTATTTGTCCAAAGCATATTTATGACCTTTCAGTATCACTACCAATACTTTTTTTCCCTTTTTAAGACATTTCACATCGCGATAATAACAATATCCACTTCTCCAGAGGGATGCCCAGAGATACTTTTGGCCATATAGTGCAACAAACTACACAGTCCAGTCACATTAATGTGACCACCAAGTACTTTCCATGTCAGAGTTAAATAACCAATCACAGAAGGCAGGTGGCAGCACAGTGCAGTTGAGCGTATATAAAGGGTGTGTGAGGGCTTCGGAAAACATTTCCAATCAGAGAAAAACTAAAACTATTCGGGACTGAGGTTCCGCTAGTGAAAAGTCCCACTTATTTAGGACTTAAATATAATTCAAATTTTCAATGGAGCGACCATATAAACCACATCAGAGGCAGAACAATAGGAACCATCCAAAATCTCACTCCTCTTTTATCATCTTCTTCTATGCTTGATTTGAAGCGTAAGAAGCACGTCTATGTCTCTATCATCAGACCCATCTTCACCTACGCGTCACCCGCCTGGGCTTCAGCCCATCATAAGGATATTAAGAAGCTACAGATTGTACAAAATAAATTACTGCGTATGATTACTAATGCCCACTTCTATGTTTCAAATCATACGTTACACACTGATCTGAAGATCGACACAGTTGAAAGTTACCTGCATAAAATGAACAAAAATTTTTATGAGAAAGCACAGGACTGTAGCCATATGTCAGACTTAAATGTTTTGAATTACATGATACTGGAAGAGGACTCACTGATTAGACCTTATGCGGCCCACCTCACAAGGGACTTAAACTTCCCAACCTAACTGTCTTAGTTACACAGATTGCTAGTGTTTTTCGCTTTTTCTCACTTTAATGTTTGCTTAAGTCTTTCTTACCCCTTTACTTTAGATTGTACTTTCTACCTACACTAATTCGATGACTAAATCCTCTACAGCTTACGTTTTTCCTGTTTCACACTGACCCCTGTTGTCGCTGTTTTTCAACTTGTGTATACTCGTTATTTGTTATGCTGCTATCCTCACGGCTCCTGTGTCTTGCGCATTCCGCTCTTCTGCTGTCTGCCTCTCTGGCTTTGTGCGTCCTGTTCGCCCCCCGTTTTCACCGAAGACCTTCCTTTACCTGTCACAGCTTCAAAGTCATGTGCCCTCTGGGCTTTATTTTCATGAGCCGGACAGATCGCGCTTCGCGCGATATTCCGGCCATACCTGCACGGAACGGAACGGAACGGAACGGAAAACATTTCAATCGTTGGCGTAATGCAGAAACGAAGCGATTTATCCGACTTCCAAAAGGGCATGATCATTGGCTTTCGGGCCAAGGGTGGAAGCATTTCCGAAACGGCTGAGTTTGTGAACTGTTCGCGTGCCGCCGTGGTAAAAGTGTACCGTGCATGGCAAAATGGGACTGTCCAAAATCAGCGACGTGGCAAATGTGGTGCACCACGGGCCATAGATGACAGAGGCGAACGACGGTTGCGGAGATGCGTTCGGGCAGATAGACGGGCTACCGTTGAGCAACTGACCACCAAAATGAACCAAGGGGCTACCAAAAGTGTCTCCCAAAGTACTATTCAGCGAACATTGCTGCGTCTGGGCCTCCGAAGCAGACGCCTGGTTCGTGCACCTATGCTGACTGCTGTTCATCGACGGCGAAGGCTAGAATTTGCACGCCAGTACAGCAGCTGGACGTCCACTGAGTGGCGACAGGTTGCGTTTTCGGATGAATCGCGTTTTATGCTCCATCGGACAGATGGACGTTGGCGTATAAGGCGTGAAACCTCTGAAAGGAACCACCCTGCAACCATTGCCGGAACGGTCCAAGCTGGAGGCGGGAGCATTATGGTCTGGGGAATGTTTTCCTGGCATTCTCTAGGTTCACTGATCATTGTGGAAGGCACAATGGATCAATACAAGTACGCATCTGTCCTTGCGGACCATGTTCACCCCTACATGCGCATTGTTTTTCCTCAGGATGATGGCATCTTCCAGCAGGACAATGCGAGGTGCCATACAGCTGCCAGTGTACGTGCGTGGTTCGAAGAGCACCAGGATGAGTTTACCGTCCTCCCCTGGCCAGCAAACTCACCTAACTTAAACCCAATCGAGCATCTGTGGGACCATCTCGATCGAGTTGTTCGCGCCATGGATCCTCAACCGCGTAATCTAGCGCAGCTGGCCACGGCATTAGAGTCGGCATGGCTCAACATCCCAGAGAACACCTTCAGGGACCTATGTGACTCTCTTCCTGCACGTCTCGCAGCAGTCCGCTCTGCGAAAGGTGGTTATTCTGGCTTTTGACAGATGGTCACATTAATGTGACTGGACTGTGTATATGTAAAAACAGATTTCAGGAAATATCGGCCGTCGATCTTGCACGTACTGCTTTGTAAGTAATAATTATGTACTGGTCACTATTTTATGTTCAGAACGTAAAACATTTGCTTTGAAATTAACATAACAATAAAAAAAATATTTTGAAACTAAAGCTTTCAGTGATAGGCAGAGGAATAACTTTACGATTGCGAGAGTCGTGATGCTGAAATTTTTGGATTCAATCGTACGTAAGTGAAGATATTTGACTGATCTCATACTTTGAATTTGTAGACCCCTCGCATTTTAAGTGCAGAAATTTCTTATATCAGTTATTTCTTGTAGTGCAAGCTTGAAAACCTTTAACTCCTGTATATCTGAATTACTTATACTGGAATTAAAATTATGTTAACTGTTAAAATCTATTATCACTAATTAATCATATGCTTAAGAAAGAATGTGATGAAGAAAAAAATCTATAAAAAATAAACAAAATGCAAAAATTCTTCTTAGTTACTTCCATAATTTAAGTCCTTCCTCGGTTATTTTAATAAAATGTTGGAATTAAATTTAACTTCGAGCACAGATATTATATAATTAATGCCCCAAAGTGCATTTGAGGATTTATTTGTTTCTTGAGTTTAAAACCAAATTTTTATAAAATTCAACTGTAACTAGTATTTATTGTGAAAAGTATATTTTAATATTATGCTTTAGTAATGAATTTACTATAAGTATAATACCGTGCTTAGTCTTAATAGTATGTTTACACTACAGTATGTGGTTACAATTACCAGAGTAAATTAACAAAAACCAAGACGTAGTATATTACCTTATATTAAATTTCAGTTGTTTAAGACCATTAACCACCCAGCCGGTATAGTGGTTAGTGACTTTAACTGCCGTAACGATGGGCCCGGAGGAGGCGACAAGGTTGGAACTGTTCCTGCCTTCATAGGAGGCAACGGTTCCATAACGAAATGGCCACCACTACCGGCCTTTGTAGTGTCGCAAGGGTAATGGCTATTAACCCTTTCCTGTGCTTTAACGAGTCTGACTCGTGATGAAGATTTTGTCCCAAACATGAACATCACGAGCCAGGCTTGTGAATAGAAAGCCGGGCCAAACATAACTATCACGAGTCAGGCTCTTGAAAAGAAAGCTGGGCCAAACATAACTATCACGAGTCAGGCTCTTTAAAAGAAAGCTGGGCCAAACATAACTATCACGAGTCAGGCTCTTGAAAAGAAAGCTGGGCCAAACATAACTATCACGAGTCAGGCTCTTGAAAAGAAAGCTGGGCCAAACATAACTATCACGAGTCAGGCTCTTGAAAAGAAAGCTGGGCCAAACATAACTATCACGAGTCAGGCTCTTGAAAAGAAAGCTGGGCCAAACATAACTATCACGAGTCAGGCTCTTGAAAAGAAAGCTGGGCCAAACATAACTATCACGAGTCAGGCTCTTGAAAAGAAAGCTGGGCCAAACATAACTATCACGAGTCAGGCTCTTGAAAAGAAAGCTGGGCCAAACATAACTATCACGAGTCAGGCTCTTGAAAAGAAAGCTGGGCCAAACATAACTATCACGAGTCAGGCTCTTGAAAAGAAAGCTGGGCCAAACATAACTATCACGAGTCAGGCTCGTGAACGTTAACATCGTAATTTCACGGTTGTAATCGACGTTAGTTCCTATCAGTACACCACAAGAGTTGGTCACGATTCTCATAATTGCTGCTACAAAGCAGTTCAGTTAGTAAAATTTAACAAACTCCTGCAGAACGCAAAATACAAAAGATTTAAGTGAAAGCAGTTTATTCAAGTTTACTTCCACTAAGGATTAAAGTTTACTTACTTCAAGTGTTGTTTATTTATGAAATGTAATTTTGAAACTGTTATTTATTACAAAATATAATATATTTACAATATCTACGAAGGGCTAAGGTTTACTTCCACACCAGCTGTATCGCGCAAAATTGCCTATAACATTTACGTTTGAGCTCATATTGTGAGTGTTCTCACAGCATCAGTCTGGCTTGTTTGCCACGCGTTTACCATAACACTTAAGCCCAAGTTTTGTCGAGGTAAATGACACGGGAAGGGGTTAAAGAAAACTCCGGACAATTAAAAAAAATTAAGACCATTAACAGAATATGATAAATATTTTCTTTTTTCTGGTTTGAAATCCATCAAGCAAATGCAATAATCAAAATTCTGTGAAATTAGCATGAAAATATTTTTTAAATTAATACTTTTTAAATATCTGAGGATATAATTTTGATCTAATTTTAAGTCTGTTATTAATTAAGCTTTATACAAATTTCATATAATTTTGATCTAATTTTAAGTCTGTTATGAATTCATCTTTAGACAAATTTTCCAGAAGTTGAATTGTGTAATTTTAAAACCTTTTCAAGATGTCTGATTAAAACATAATGTCATATGACCAGTGTCGCATCAAACAGAAAATGAAAGCGAATTAATCTGAACATTAGTATGCTTAAAGTTTTTATTTGAAATAACACGATTTAAAAAAATTCACTACTTTCATTGCAGGAAATATTGATCCACATGCATCAATTAGGAAAGAAAGCAAAATTTTTATTTCACTATTATCATATCATAGTCTACTGACATCGAGGCTAAATTCAAAAGCACGAGATTGTGAAGAAATTTTTATCTTGTAGTAGAATTACTTGACGACTCTTAATAATTCATTTTTACTTTCGGTAGTTAAAATATATATCAAGAGAATAAACTACAATAATGATGCAATGTTTTAATAATCAGGAATATTTACATATACAGTTTCATTTCCAAGATGTTAATGTGTTCGAGTTTTTAATTTTTCCCAATGATTCTTAAGAATCATAGATGATCATATTTTTTTCTTAAAATTCCTAGCAAGAATAATTTAAGAAGGCTTCTATGATTGTTAATGAAACATAGTATTCTTAAACACGCTGAAACCTCGGCTCACGAATGTAATTCATTCCGTAGACCTGTTTCTTATTCGAAATGTTCGTAAGTCATCCCCATTGACACCGAGATTAATCCATTCCTTGATCGCAAATGATATTAGTTAAACTTGTACAACAGAACGGTTTTGCATAAGTTGCACACAGAACTGATGAAAATCATTAAATCTAAAGGAAAAAAAGAGAAAAACGATAAACATGGTGTTAAGCAGATAAAGTAGACGGATAATAATTTAATTTTATTGCCTCTGTAACGAAAGCTGAAGGTATAAGTGTAAACGTGGTGAGGAAGCAAAGGGGAAAACATATGTCAATATGTTACAATATATGTCTGTTAGGATTATAGGACAGCAGTAGAGGTACTACACCAAGTATAATCTTATAAATGTTATTTGTTTGGATAAGAACTATTCTTCTATAAGAACATGTGTCTTTCATGATGCCTTTGTGTCTAATGGATATTTGCACTTGAGACTTACTGGATCTGTTCCTCACTAAAATTAATACAGTGTGGTTTATTTTTTATTATGTGGTTTAAAATGTTTTTTAAAGGCTATTATATCAAGGTGCTGCCGTTGCATAAAACTTACCCCATTCTGCTTAAATTCCAGGGAACAAATGTCTAGAATCATTTATCTTCCTCGTTCTTCCTCTGAAGAAGTTTCTTCTATGATCGCCTTTCGTTGCTGTTTATAATTTTTTTTCTGTTCTTCAAACCTTTATAGTATATTATCCACGTATTCACTGTTAACATTCATTTTCTAGTATCTCAGTCACGTATTCACTGTTAATATTCATTTTCTAGTATCTCATCCACGTATTCACTATTAACATTCAGTCCATAGTTTTATCTAGCAATCTCCAAGCCCTTAAAATATGTCTCTTCAATACATTCTAGCCATAACTTCTTCAATATAGATTTAACGGTCTGTAAATCGAGACGTTTTTTATTCAGGAAATTCGTTTGTGAATCAGTTTGCTCGTGATCCGAGGTTTCACTGCACGTTTTAAGAATAACTGATTTTTAAATTCTGAATGTTTCCAATAGATGGCAGCACTAGGTTCAGAGTAATTATTATGCCAGTTCATTAAAATGGTAAACTATGAGAAAGAGGTGCCCTTTCGCATGGTTTGCGTTTTGCCGAACCTCTGCCATTAACATACATTCTATTTCTATTATACTTTTCGCAGTAAATTTAGATTTGAAATAAAATTTTAGTTTGGAAACCAGTTGCGAAGCGCGAATTGTTAATTACACCCTAGCAGGCCTCGAATCGCGGTTGAAAATCATTGCGCAATATCGTTTGCAAATTTTCCACAGTTAATTGCGCGATTTTTTTTCTGATGAAGCTGAAATTCTATAGCTACTTATCCAAAGCCTGAATGCAATTATAAAAGTATTGCGTTAAACTTGTAAGAATGCCTGAAGATTATTTTTTCGCCAAATGTTTTAGGAGCATTAACTGTCTTAGGAGCAATCAAACTTCTAAACAATGTTTGTTGGTCATTTTTAAATGTCTATTATGTGAACTTATTTAAAAATTTACATAAAAATGTTCAGAAATGCTGATAGTTTTCGAAACTATATCAGTTTATTAAATCTTGTCATTTCCTTTCGCCTTTAAAATAGCTGAATCCAACATTTTCCATTATTTACCACAGTGTTAGGTAAATATTTCATTTATAAAAGTTTTCATTTATATTCGTCATAGATTATGAAGTCATTTCATCTCGATTTTACCACCAAAAAAAATGTCAGTTTTTAAGATTAAGATTTATCCTCTGATTTCCTATGTTGGAATTATTGTTCCAAAGAACTCTTTCTAGAATGCCATTTTATAATTATGATATTAATAGTAATAGTGAATCGGTGTTTGGAGGCCAACTGGCCTTGTTCAGACCGAGTTTTAGGTGTCTTCT